>VZSV01000003.1:9735479-9783757 GCA_013398735.1 Nothocercus julius
TTTTTTTTTTTTTTTTTTTTTTTTTTTTTGAGGTGTTTATACATGGGGCCAAATCCTTGTGTAGTAAAAACTTATATTGCTATTGATGTTACTGTTTACAAAAGTAAAAAATTCAGCCTAACTCATAAAATAGCTTTTTACCCACAAAGGTAATAGATATCTCTGAATTTCTTCTCATGCTAGATCATGAACTATCTCTGCTTAGAGACTGCAGTGAGGGTGTTGAGGGTCCAGCTTACTATGATAGTGGCTACTTTATCTGTAGACTTACCTGTTAAATAAAACTTAATTATTTCAGGATTTTCATGTAGAAAAACCTGTGGGAACAAAATGTAAGTGTTCTCCTGCCTATAAGAACAGCAGTAATTATAATGCTCATGTCAAGTTTACTATGGCAAAATCTATCGCTCAGTGACCAGGACTTTGCAACTGCTGGCATATGTAGAAACATTCAATTTCTTCCTAGTTGAAGAAAATAAAAAATATTGATAGGTCTGGCAATTATGCTTCATGGTAAAGCTGCGTTCTTCTTGCAAGTTTGCATTTAAAATTACAAAAAGTTCATTAGAATTGCTAAATATGATTATACATATGCTAAATATAGTAGACTTTATTCTTGTTTATATTTAGCACTGCTTAACCGTTTTTTCTTTGCAAAGAGATGGTAACAGTGGTTATGCCTTATCTAAGAGTTATGTCTTGCCTTCATGAGACGCTTTTTTCTTGGTGACTTCAATACAAGTTAAAGATTCTCAAAATTCATACATAAATCCTACATAGATGTAGATAATGCTACCAGCTTATTAATGAGGAAGGGATTTTTTGTTGTTGTTGTTGTTGAAGAGGATATGTCCTCTTAATTTTTCCACAAATAAACTAAAATAATTAAAATGCAGCCAAAATAAGAGATTTTCTAGAGTCCTGTAAGAGCTGTAAATTAAAGGAGAGCTCTAACAGAACTGAAGAAGTCATACAAAGCCTCGAAGTAATGGAGCCAGGATATGGGTAATGGAGAGAGGATACAGAAGTTACCTACAGATTGCAACACAAGAAATCTTCCAGTCAGCGTAAAAGCAATGTCATGTTGGCAAAGTGGTAGGAAACTCTTTTAGCACAGACCACACTGTAGTCAGCTACTTTTATAATAAGATTTTCTAAGACACTTAGCCGTGGCCTATATTTGCCCTCATTAAATTTTTGAATAGGATTGCATTTGAGCCATAGCTGAACTATTCCAGAAATACTGCATGAACAGCTTCTTGCTTAAAATAGGTAGTGTGGCTTGTTTTGTGTTCCAGAATATCTCTTTTCCTTTTTATGGGTCATCTGGATTTTAAAATATTTTTATGCAAACAGTATAAGTTGATAGTAATTCTAATTATCTTTAAAACATATTTTGTAAACTTGATATTCTGCATAAGAACACTTTCTCCTACTCTTGGGAAATTTTGGAAAGTTATTAATATTCAATAGAAACATTCCTATAACTTGTACCAAATGGGAGAAACTTCAGTGTAGACTTAAGCATACAGGTTTATCACAAGAAAAAACAGAGGTGAGAAGCTCTAGTTTCTAGCTTGTATGGTTGATTTATGACATGAGAGGTCCTTTGAACCAGCAGTTCATACTTTTCCACTAAAGCTTGAGAGTTACAAAACTCTGATCCAAAAAAAAAAAGACCAAAAACAAAAGTATACCAAGTTTGGTTTTGTCATGCGGAAAGAGTTGTGCTTATAGCTCTTGGTAGCTGAGAGATACTGTTAGCTAATCAGTAGACAAGGATTTACATAATATCGTGATATAACACAGTATTATGCAAATCTGTGCAGTGCAGTGAGCCATTAACATAGAATTATTATCAAAAGGGATGGTCAAACTTTTCTCCATCTAAAGAGCCCACCTCATTCTGAATAATAAGGGCAACTTAATTGAATATGAATAATGAATATTAATAGAGGAAGCTGTCCTTAAAATGCAAAAGAGGAGAAAATGCCATGGTAGAGAGAAATCTGAAAGCTTATTGCTCATGTTTTATGAATAATGAGTTCCAGATGTAAGTAATTCATCAAAAAAAATGTAGTATGTAATCAAAGTACATAACTATGAAAAGAGAGAAGATACAGTGGTCTTCTGATATTCTTGGAGGGTGACCTCTGTTCAAGTGATAATAGCCAGCTTAACTCTAAGTCTCTGAATTTCTGTTTTATCCCAGTGCTTTTCCCCCCATCTCTGCTAAATGAAAAACAGTAGTCTTTAAAAATGAGGGAAGATCGGGCAATGATGTAAAAGCTGCACAACTGTGAAGAAAATACACATCTGTCATAGGCAAGAAGAACTTTTAGGTTGCCAGTGCTTTGTGGATGAAAGAAACTGGTTCTAAACTTTGACAGGCTGTAAATATCTTCAGCAGTCACCAAAGCCAAGAGAGACAAGGACCGTTTGGTGGAAAAGCTCTGCTTCATATCTTCCTAATAGACTTAGGTCTCACCTCATTAGGATTGCTCTGTGGCAATCTATCCATATCCCACTGTTAGTTACAACAGTGTTGGACTGTTACAGTTCCTTGAAATGTTATTATAGAATTAACATTTCTTTGTATCCCTTTCACTCAAGCCTAAGTTGTTCTGATCCTTTCAGATTTTGCCAGAATCCAGTGCCAGATGTGTCCATTTTGAATTCTAAAGTAAAACTTTATCTTAGGATTATTTAATTTTTAGTAGAAGTTTTAGTCTTCATACAGCAATTTGGGACTGCATTAAATGCCTTTTGTTGTTTTCATTATGCACTAGATAAAAGTTTATTCCCTAACCATAATCATTTAAAAAAAAAAAACAGAAAGAAGAACAAGTTGATGTTCTTGTACAATTACAGGACTCTGGGAGCTGGAGCTCTAAAAATAAAATATGACAAGACTTAACATATAATTCCATGTTTTCTTCAATGATATTTCCATATAGTAATTTCTGCCTGTAAAATATGGATCCTTAAAATAGCTTTACTGATTTTTTTCACATATAGCAGCTTTTTCAGAATGATTCTCTGATGCCTCTTTTTTTTTTTTTTTTTTTTTTTTTTTTTTTTTCAGAAAAAATATGAAGAAATCAGTATGGACTGTTTGAGTTTCAAGTAATTAATAATAATAATAATATGAACAGATAACTGTTCAACTGTTTTTTCCCTGTCTGCAGTTACAAACTGGGCTCTGATATTAATTTGCCTTTAAATTTTACTCAGCCAAAATGTACTTGACATTATTACATGAAGTGAGGATTAGAATACTTCATAAATTCATTTTTGTCACTGTTTATTTTTGGAGCTATACTTAATGTTTGATTTTGTAACACTTTTCATTAATTAAAAAAAAAAAAAACTGTTGAAAGTAAAACCTGAAAATAAGATCTTTTCAGAAAGAAGAAGCCTTCTTAAGACCTAACATGAACCTTGTTTAAAATATAAAGTGATACTTAATCAGTTTTATTTTTAAGGAATGACTAGTCCCGCGGATCTGACAAATGCTTTATAAAGTACTTTCAAAGATGGTCCCCAAAAGACCCCAAAAAATTGGTCCTAACCTTCCTTAGAACAGGAGAGGCCAAAGTCAAACTGAAGATAAGACTTCTGCCTTGGGTGGTAGAAGAGAGAGACACTAGGAGAGCATCAGAGAAGCTCAGAACTTGGATCCAGAGTCAAGGGCACCTGAGGTCAGCTTGGAAAGGAGGTGGTGGTACCTGGACTCGTCTATATTTATATTTTAGGAAGAAGTGGTAGCTTGCAGAGAATGAAAGCTCTGTGTGGGTCTTAAAGATGAAAGAATCCGCAGGAAAAGGAAATTTGTGGAAATGTAGGAAATGAATGGACAATATTCATGCGCTCTTGTATCTTTTGTGCCTTTCTCTATGTAAGAAACTGCTTCAAAATGTGATTTCTGTTGCTATAAACATTCATATATCTGTGTTTCTGCATGCCTGGCATGGTTTGGAGTTGCATCATAACTGTGGTGTGCCTTGTTGAGAAATGATGTTTCCCAATGGGGTTTCCCAACTATTCTGGTCCTGGCATCTTTCCTCCCTTTCCTCTTGGTGTTTTGCTAAACTGAGCTTCCTACGATAAACAAGCAGATGTTCTTCCTGGGTGTCTAATAGAGGCTTCAGATGCATTTGCCACTGCCCTCCTCCCTGCCTCAGAGAGGTTGTCCCTGGTTTTTGTTTGTCTTTTTTTTTTTTTTAATTCTTTCCTCCCTTGGATCCTGGAGATTCTCAGGGAATGATCAGAACTGTGTCTTTTGTGCTGCTCTGGAGAAAAACAAAACAAAACAAACAAATGTTTAGATTGTCATTCATTTGCTGCCTCAAATTCTTTTATGTGTCAGTGGGAGAAATTAAAAACATATATTCTGTATTTTGTGGAGTACATAAATAACATTTTAGCAGCTTCAACAGGAAATAAACATGAAACTTATAAAGGAGCTGCAGTTCTTGAGTGCTGTGCCAATTCTGTTTAAGTTAACAGAAAATTTTGACCTGCAAAGTGAGAATTCACCCAATTCACATTTCTAATTTTATCTTTCTGTTTGCCTCTCTTCAAATGTTGTGGATGTGCAACAAAGATATAAATGGCATCCAAGAAATCCACCTCCACTGCTGCCAGTTTTCTGGCTCTAAATACAAGCTGTGTTGTGATATGAATAAAACTTATCATGTGGGAATTGAACCTAAAATGACATTTATATGTTTAGCTTACAGGAGAGGAATGCAGAGGCACAAAGTCACCCAAGTGGCACAAAATCAGTTTGCGTTTTGCAGACTGAACTCCTTAAAGAGAGGCTCGTTAGAAGTTCTTGCTGCCAAATGCTGTTTGCTTTCACCTTCAAAACTGTCTGCATTAATAATGCGCAGCTCCACCTGGAAGCAGTTTGCACGATGCATCGTGCGTGTTCGCGGTGCAGCGCTTGGCACTGGGTGGGAGGGAGAGCGCACGCTCGGCAGCAGATAAATTCAAGAAGAGCCCAATGTACATTGATGGAAAATGGTGGTAGAGTTTAAGATTACGAGCTAATATTGTACATTCTAGATGCAGTCTAGCTCAGTAGGACTTGACAGCAAGGAGGGTTTACTTCTGCTTAGTTAACTAAAAGTACATGGCAAGTCTGCATAGTGATGTTTGAATATCACAACCAGTACTTTGTTTTTACTGTTTTGTATTTAATGATATTCCAGTCCCATAAATACCAGACTTCATATGGAAGACAGGTTCTTCTGGGAGTCAGCTAGTTTACTATTCCTAAGTTGTTATTTTTGCCTAGATAGCTTTTGCTTTATAACATCTCTTCATTTCTCTGGGAGCATTGTTGTCAGCAACTAGTGTTTTGCCCATACACTAAGGCCTTCAGTGATATGACAGTTATATAGTATAACGAGAATCTGTAGAAATTTTCCCATAACATTTTTCAACTGTGGTTTCAAGCATATGATGAAAACCTGATTTCTGTGGTTACTGCAAAAATAGCTAATGTAGCTTTCCTTAAAACTTTATTGTAATGTCAGATTCACAGTTTTCAGAGTAACTCAAATTAACAGGCAAGGTAATCTAGACTTATCAGCTAACCCTAACCTGATGTGTACAATGAGGAAGGACTGTTGGACAAATATTTACCAGATTGCAATCTTCGCCTGGCTGCAGAAAAAAATATTCTGTACCACCCTTCTTATGCTATCTACTCGTATGTGTGCTTCATGAAGATCTTTAGTAATGGGAAAGCTTTAGTGGTTCTTTTGGCAATCAAATTTCCAGGAAAAAAAAAAAAAAAGAATTTTGCAATATGCATTGATACATACAAGAGTCTAGGGCCTGAGAATATCTGCAAATACATTACTTCTGCTGTTTTGTTCAAGATTTATAAAATGGCCTTTTGTCTTTTGTATGTTGAACTTTTCATAAAGCATTCCCTCGCTGTCATTCATTCCCTGCTGCCTTTCCACTCCACTTCTTTCACGAGCAGCCAGTTGTCCATATCGGACATTGCCTACATGAACAAATACCCCCCCGGACAATCTATGCATCTTGTTTTCTGCCTATCAAAGATGGAAACAAACTGCCATGCTAACACTGCCATTTAGATCAAATTTATTCTTCCTCAGATTTATTTTATTTAATTTCCCTTAAAAATAGATATTAGGGTAAATTACACACATTTCATAACTTAAACTTAAAAAGGTGATCATCAGAATAATTCTATGATTTTACTGAAAGGACTGCGATAAAACAGCAGCAGCCAGTAATCATAACTGAATTGGAAAATGTTTTATTCAAGTACATGTCTAAGCCAGCACCTAAGGGTAAAATCAAAGTGATTTACAAATATAAATATGATGAAATATTGAAATATGAAATATTTTCTGTTCTGCCGTAAAACTAAAACCTAATAAACAGAGATAAAGCATTGAATTGGATTATTGGTTCAAATAAATGAAATCACAGTAAGAAAGTGTATTTAATATTAAACCATTCGATGTTTTAATATGCTAATTCTCCTGACAAATGAAGGTATTTGAATTCCTTTAAAGTACTATAGAAAAAGCCTTCTGAGGTTTTCTTGAGTATATTTAGAGGCAGTATACAAAGGAGATGCTTATGAATGCCTAGAACACAAATTTTGACAAAATTTATTACTGATAGTTAGGTTCATTTCTTAAACAATCTTAAACCCTCTCCTGCATAACTTCTGTATTTCACCTGTTAAAATTGAATTGAAAATAATAGCAATAGCTATTGCTATTACTAATAACATAATTAGCATAAATATAAAATAGCATAATATAATAATAGCAGTAGCAATAGCATGATTACACACATTTGAAACTAAAAATCCACTGTATTTGTGACCATCCATCTATGCCATATGCTAAAATATCACTTTTTTTTTTTTTTTTTTTTTAATATGACTTTAACATATAATTAGATACAGGCAGATACTATCAACCTTCATTAAGAGCAACCCCAAATACCTGGTTCCTTCTTTGACTAACCCAAACCAAATACCGAGGTCCAGAAGAGCATCTGTTATCCACAGTCTGTCGGTATTTGGATCTTCATCTCCACCAGGGGAGTTCCTTTTGTGTAGAAATATTTAAGAACTTGTATCTTGACTCGCCTTCCTTCACATTCATTTTTGTTCCCTTAAGCAAGAAAGCCTTAGCCTACGCTAGCTCTTTCAAGCACTGCACAGAAAGTTATTGGTGTCTTGCATAGGAAGCCTCCTGGCTTGCAGCTAGGGCTTTTCACTCTTATCTGCAAAGAGGTTTCAGTAGAAATCATCTGCAGCAAAATAATGTTCAGTAGGAATGGGCTTCAGTAGGAATGGGCTCCTGATTGCCATACTAACATAATTGCAACCATGCATGTCTCTAGTTGACAAATGGGGACATAATGGCAAAATATATTTGAAAATCATGGCTGTTCTAAAACAGTAGAACTGAGTGCTTGCTATCAGCTGTATTTTCCTTTTCTCTATTCCAGCTCTTTTTCCTAATTCCGCCTCTTTTTTCTGCTTCTCTCTACTTCTGCATCATGACAGTGGACATGTCCCTCATTTTATGAGCTGCAGCAAATTTCCTCTTGTTCCTGTTATGCTTTTCAGTATCCTTCCCCTCTAGAATTACAGGGTTGTACAATGACCAGTCAGAGTTTTCTTCCATTTTTAAAGAAAAAATCTTTGTTTATGTATTGTTAAAAAAATATATATATATATTTTTGTTGTTTCAGGACACAGCAGGTCAGGAGAGATATAGAACAATTACCACAGCCTATTACCGGGGTGCAATGGGCTTCATTTTAATGTATGACATCACGAATGAAGAATCCTTCAATGCTGTGCAAGACTGGTAAGTTAAATGCGGAATTTATTTTAAATACCAGACAGAATATTTCATATTATTCACCTACTGTAATAGCGCAAATTATTTTGGAAAACCTATTTTCAAATAGACTCCCTAAGGATTCCTGTGTTCAAGTGCTAGTTTGCTTTTGAGAAAATGCAATAAATACTTTAAAATATGTTGCATATACATCACAACCATTGTGTTTTCCATGGTTTCAATCAGTAATGGTTATTTATACCACAAATCCAGGAATTTCCTAATAAGGAAAGTAACTAAAAAGGTAACAAAGGTTTTCCGTATTTTGAAAGTTCACGGGAAAAATGAGATACCTTTTCAGGATTACTTTTTGATTAAATTTTTCATCAAGTTGCTTTTAATCTTAGCTGGCTGGGTGTTATTGTCCCACTCGTGTGCCTCACTGTAGAGATGATGAGTCGACTTCATCATAGTAGCAGAACGTATGCTATGTTACGATGTATTTTGTGACTTCCAAGATATCAACGTGTTTCATTTAAATAAGACATGAGCAAGTCACGCACCATGGGCGAGGAACCAAATCACTCAAGGCTTTTTTAAATAAGCCTGACCCAAAAGGAAATCTGATTTTAATCTTCAGTGGTGTCCTCTCGCCTTCTGTGGGTTATGTTGCTATCTGATAGTTTCCTAGCAGTGCACTGGGTGATGTGAATAGTATTTGCCTTGTGTGCTCCATATGCTCCCTTGCATTCTGTTCTCGTGGAAGAACTGTGTTTGACAGAGGATTGTATTTGGAGATGGTATTTTGGGGAGTGTTCTTTCTTTGTTTTAAGTTATATAACACTGTGTACTTTTTTCGGGGCAGAGCGTTTTTCAGACCTGGTTTTACACTTGAAGTAAAAAGCAGTGATGTTGTGATAGCTCTTCGTTTCTAAGGGCACTGCTGCCCAAACTCAGACTACCCAAGAGAAAGCTCTTTCTTTCACACTCTCCCACTGTTATGGTAGATGTTCTGCTGAACCAGTGGAGCAGCTTCCTTCTCTTCTTCTGGAGGGTGCTTTTGATCTAGATATGCTGAGCCTGCCTCATTCAGCACTCCTGAAAATAAGAATTGAGGACTTGAGTTTGATTCTATTGTAGAAGAAATAGGCTGGAGCATGGGTGCCTGGCGTTGCCTGCCTGAACGGTAGGGACGTGCTCATTCACGCTCCGCCTATGGAAAGGGACAACACCAGGGTGTCTCCTCCACGCCTCTGAAATACCTGTATGACTGATTTGCTCTTATAAAGCATTTTGTATTTTGCCTTTTACTAAAGAATGAACAAACTTAAATGATTGGTGAAGGCCAGGCATGTATATTTTGGCCAACTGAATTTACATGAGAGGAGAACACAAAATGGAAGACAGGTTTGCTCACTGTAACTTATTATACTGAGGATATATTCTGCCCATTTTACCCGAGTGGGATCAACATACTGAAGGGTTTCTGTTCAACAGCTGAGAGTGCAGCCTCTGTTCTACTGCATCAGACAGAATCTCCTGCCTAACAGGAGGCAGCGACAAATATTATTCATGATTGCTGTGGTGTGAAAGTTCATCACAACCAAGGAATCAAGCAGCACACCCAGCCTCCTGGCCAGCCTAGTGATGGTGTCTGCAGCACCACTGCTTCCAGGGCCTGCCAGCTGAACGAAGCCCGCTCTTGCTTTGGCCCTGCTGCCCGTTGTCCATGGGCTGATCCATTCAAGCACTGGGTTAAATGGGCAGTAACGGCTCTCTGGGGGCAGGTGGAATAATCTCTTTGCCCCGCTCCTGGACAAACTTCCCCTGATACAAAGGTTTCTTCATATCAAGTGTAAATATGAGTGATTAATATTAATTTCCCTGGTTGTTTGCTTTCCAACTTCCTGGATCTGGTGTGGTAACTAGGCTTCATGCTAATAACAAAACAAAGGAAAACCTGTAAAATGAAACAAAATATTTAAAAGCTGGGGGCTCTTAAAACTGTGAGTTTGTGAATTAGGATTTTTCCATCATTTTTCACTAGTTGCTCTACAAATAGTTGCCAGCCACTGTAGACATTTGGTAGACGTGGAGGGCTGTGTGGTTATACACCTAGAGCTATTGATTAGTGATCTCCATGATGAAAGGCGTGACAGATAGGCAGAATGTGTCTCCTGTCAAGATGAGACAGGGATTTTTTTTTTTTTTTTGTGAGCCCAGTTGCTGCCCTTCCTCTCTGCTTTATTCTTCCCATCTCTCTCTCTCCCCAGCTGATAATTTTGATTAGTAAATGCTCCAGTTTTGGTAGTAACCTACAGCTTGCTTCAGAATGTGGGGGAAGTTAAAGAAAACTGCCAATCACCAAAGCTGCAGAAGACCAGGTCTGTCTGCGTATTACTCTGCCTATGGGTTTGTGAAAGATGTTAGAGGGGCAGAGGGGTAGCGAGAGCTTTTAAGCCTTTCCATCTGGCAGTGCTTTTCCTTCTGATAAATGTGCCTCTGAAGGCAGCAGTGCCATTTCCTTCATGTGCACAGTGGGCCAAATTCACACTCAAAACTCATCAGCCTCAAGGCTTGATTTAGAAATGTCACTACAGTCAGTGTAATGAATCTACAAGTGCCTTTTAGCTTTGGATAAGTGACTTCAGTTAAAAATGGGTGTTGGGATGATTCTTTAAAAGCAATTTGTTCAAAGCTGCTGTATTCACTCTGAAAGGCACTTTTTCATTTGAAGTCCCTTTGAAATTGCTTCTTTAAAACAACAGATGAATAGCCTTATTTCCAAGTTTGCAGTGCCTAGGTCAGCATGAATATTCAATTAATGTTATATCTCATTTGACTATTAACACTTTACATATATAAAGTCAGTATTTGTATTTTTATTAAAACTATTACTATCAGTATATGAAACAATGCAATAGCCCTGCAAACACTCTGTAAGGCTGGGAAGTGTTTGGTCTGACTTGGCTGAATGACTTGGATGTGTGATAAATTTCAGCTAGAAAACAGACACTTCAGGAAACATTTGTATCTTCTTCCCTAAGTAAAACCAGAAGTACTTGAAGATTAAACACAATAGTAACAATAAAAGTTGTAACGTAAGAAGGGATTTTTTTTTTTTCACGTTCAGAACATGGAGATAAATTTATTTTTGTGTGTTAATTTTAAGGAATATTGTTAATCTTCTAACTGAAGATTAACTGCTCATCTGAAGAAGGATCAATCACCCATTTGTATCCCTGCCAGTATTCCGCTAGTATTCTTCTCTAATCTGACTGCATTTTTAAGTATATATTTTTCAGTTCTTTAGAGAGTACTAAAATTAAATGAAAACAGTAAAGTAAATGAGGCAAAGTATTTTCCTGGTCTAGATTTCAGAAGCATTTTGAATTTGATTTATGTCGTTAGCAGTTTTTTGTTATTTATTTGTGAAATATTCAGAGTACTTCATGTCCAAGACAGAAGAAACACTCAGTGCCTGCACAGCCTTCTTCATGGTGGAAGAGTGTATTATTTCATAACGGTTTGGAGTGTATTATCTACAATATTGAAATATCAAACTAATAATACAGACTTGAGAAAATGCAGAAAGAGAACCTGTCCTCAGATAAGAAGGATCATTATTAAGAGTATTCATATGACTCAGGCAGGGGCAGAAGTTATTGTCTTTCCCTGGGCTTTGACTCATGCAAAGTCAAAGCTGGGTTAGGTGTGCAAGTGCGCAAGTTAGGTGTGCAACCCGTGTCCATGTCCCTTTTCCCAGGCAGCCTGAGCAAGCCAGTGCTGCGAGCGAGGAAGCAGTGCTAAGTCGCTCTCAGAATGGGTTTCCTTTAAAGCAAATACCAGGGGCAGTAGTCACAGCATTGAACAATATTCTGCTCTACAGTTGCTGCTTTTCAGGATTTGCAGGGACTAACAGTTTCTGCTTTTATTCAGTAGGAGTGGGTGCTGCAAACTGGCTGCTAGCAGAAACAGCAAAGCAGACATGCTTTGACTCAGCAGATCTGATGGAGCTCTGCCCAGACTTTGAAGCTGCCTTTTCTGGGAGGTTATTCCCTTCAGAAGTGCAGCTAACCAGGCAAGTGCAAGGAGTCAAACTTGCAAGGCTTTGGGCCATAGTAGTCATGGTGCCCTAAAAAGATTCAGCATTTTAGGAAGGGATTTATTTCCTACGAATACCCTGCTGGTGGGTATCCAGTCCTGTCTGGCTGAGGAAGAGAGAGGACTAGAGCGTAAATTAGAAATAGAGAATAACAGAAACAGAAAATAATATCCACAGGTTTCAACTAATTAGTCTAATGGAATTTCATTTCCTTTAATGCATTCCTTCTTGTTAAATCCAAATTGGAATTGGTGCCTGTTGAGAGTGGTTCCACGCCACCTCAATGCACATTTCGTTTGTGAATTCAGTTATAATGTCAGAGTGGTTTCATTCATTCCTTTTTTTATGCTGCCACCTATAGCTATACTTTTTTTAGACTTTCTTTCCTTGTTATATTTTAGCTTATGTTTATCCTTACGATAGAGAGGAGAGGTGAAGTCTTTATTCTGTCTTTATGAATGCTCCCCTTACTATAGAAGCGCCAGGAAAATAACTGTCCCTGAGGTGAAGTTAAACCTATTTTTATAAATAAGCCTTTTCTAGAATTCTGTTGATTGGTTTGGAGGAGGGAGAATTTTTTATACCTGTGATATTTTTAGCGCAGTGTCCCCAGGTGTGTCAGAAAAAGCAGGAATGAAAACCATGTTTTAAGAGGCTTAAGTTTTGTTCTCTAGGTTGAAATCCAGCTGCCTTGACTTGAAACTTTGCAAAGTCCAGACGCTAGACAGGGACGAAGAGCACACTGTGTAAGGAGCTTCACATCCAGTTTTAAGTTGCACGGCTGTACCTGAAAATGTTGTCCTAACTTCAAGTGCTTGTCTGGCAGTATCTTTATAACTATATGGTGATCAAGTGCGTTCTGCAAGCACTACTGTGGAGGGCTTCCTACACTGGGCAGGAATTCACAAGTGAAGAATTCCACACTGGTGAAGTCAGCAATCCCTGGATGTCTCTCAAGAGGCACGTGGGGCTGAGGGAGGCTGAGATGCTCTGCGATATTAAAGTTCCCAGAAGATCTCTTCTTGTGAGTCTGTCAGGGTGTATAGAACTGGTTCATCCCACTTTCTGTCTGAGATCTAAGGGAGCAGCTAGCACAGCGTCCTGGGAAAACTCTGATCCCCTGCACCCTTTAAAAATCAAGCTTTTCTTAAAACTGATGAGATGGATAATTTTAATGCACCCATTTTAAAGGACTATAGCTACATCTCTTCTAAGGCAAGAAGTTCAGAGGGTCTTCTATGGGAAATGTTTCTTTTTTTTCCTCTTACTTTTTCTCTCTGACATTCTTTAAATCAATCCCCATTTTCTGTCTGCTCCTGGTCATCAATTTTGGGAGGGGGGGGTGTTTGGCAGAAGATACATAAGACTGCTATTTAATGAAGAAAACAGCAGCTGAGGACAGAGCAGATGATTTCTGGTGTTAGAGCTCTCCTGTGTTACATCTGCTTGTGTGTTTTCATAGGAAACTGCTGTATAATTTAGTTCTAAGCAATATTGCAGAAAGAATATGAAAATTATCTGAATTTCAAATTAATACCAACAGAATTAAATTCTGTTTCATCTCTGCCCATAACACACGGGAGATGGTTATTGGAAATTGGGTCTCAGCAAAAACAATGGAAATGAAAACATAGTTATCATGTAAGACTGGAGTAGATTTTGAGCTGTGCGTATTATGATTTCACCTGATTAAATGACAGAAACTTATCCTTTTTTTTTTTTCTGTAGAATGCATAGCTTGAATTAAATTCTTCGAGGCACCATTGGAGAAAGTTTTAAAACAGAACCTTAGATGAATGACTATGCTGCTATCAATACAAGATAATATTTAGAATTCAGACTCAAAAAATATGAACACTCACTGCAAGATGACATTTGGCAGCTGGACTTACTGAGTATGCCAGTACCAGCAGTCATTCTGGATAGCAATCCAAAAGAAAAATGCTCAATTCCTTTAAACAATTAGCTTTTTCTTTCTCATTGAGGACCCCCAAGTGAACTAGCAGTTGCTAAGCTAAGGCTGCTCTGCTCTAGATTTTTTGGGTCTTGCCCTGCCTGTGTTGTAATAAGATACATGATGGCACTTTTTGAATCGTCATTAAGAGAAAAAATAAAACTGGAAAATACATTAACATGTTAATGGAGGAATGTAAAAAGTCCCCAGAGCAAATTAAGCCCATTAGCTTAATGTCAGTACTGTTACATGCACTTCTAAAGGGCATATGTTCCAAAGGGGATGTTCTCTTCACTTCTGACTCTCTGTTTTCAGTCTAATATTTATGCTTGGTGCCTGCTTGATCTACTGACAGGCTATTTTTCTTCCACCTCTCAGTATTGAACTTAGTTCTATCATTTAGCAAAAATCAATTATTTGTTGCATATCAGCGACCGAATCTGGAAAGTGCTTCTAGGCAAATTTAACCTCCATTCCTCTTTGCCAAAACGTAGGAGCTGACATGCAGCACAGTTCCCGTCCTGCTGCCGGGAGCGTTGACGCAAGCCGTGCATCCCATTGCCCGTCCGTGCCCTGGGCCGCTCTGTCCCGTGGCGCTCTGTCCGGACACAAGCTGCATCCACGAGCAAATCAGGAATCTGCCCTGCAGCCAACAGCAACGCAGCCCCCGAGCCATTTGAAAGAATATTCTGATTCTGATATCAAGCTTACAGGTTGGGCTTGATACAGACAAAAAGATGTAAGCAGACACCCTCTTTATTTGACACACTTATGCTTTTCAGCCAAGCAGATGCTAATAAATTGCACGTTACATAGATTGCACATTTTCATATTGCTCTCCTACTTAAAAGATTAGACCACTAATAGTGCATAAGTGATATCTTGCAAAAAGAGGAGGGTGAAAATTAAAGACGAAAATTTCAAAGGAGCCACAGTTTGGTATGTTTTTTCGTTTGTCTATCTTTTGCACAATAGATATTGAGCAGGAGCGGATTAATATTATATTAAGATTTGTATTTTGTACTTTTTTTTTCACTTCATATTTCTGTAAGAAGAATGAAGTGCAGTAGCAAATTAGATATGCCTCAAAAGCAGAATATTTTCTCTGACTATAAATAGTATCTATGCATTTTTACAACGTAATTCTTGGTAAAACAAATATACTTTAAAATTCTGTATTCAAAGTCACTTTTTAAGCAGTTTTTCACCCATTATTGGAGGTGGAATACCTTATGTTGTAAATTGAATATGGATAACTTAATTTTCAGGGATGATGTATTATCTTTTCCCTGAAAAGCCCGTCTTCAACCTCAGTTTGAATCCCAAGTGCTAAACTGGTACCAGCTCAAAACCCCTTCCACCCTTGCTAGTTTCACAGACCTACTTCAAAGTCTGACACGATGTTTCTTATATGATATCCAAAAAAGCAGTTTCCCCAAGTTTGAAAGTCAAGTGCGGGGAATATCCCCAGAAGTCTGAGGAACGGCATACACTACAATTGACTTTCCCTAAAAGAAAAGTTACATTGAAAGGAATACATTGCAGGTAGATATTTTTTCCATGTTTAATTAAATTATAGCTTAAATTAAATTATAATTTTAAGCATTATCCTTAACATATATGACGGACAAACAAACAATATTCCGTATCAACTATTTGTTGCTTGAAAAAAAAAACATTTGTTGCCCGAAAACAATATACTGCCTTCTGCTATTGCTGACATTACCAAATAAATGGATTTAGGTCAGCCTGAAGACAACCCTCTATGATGAAAAAGAGTATGTCCATTGTATTTTAAAGGCTCTTCCTGATAACTTATCTGATATTAGGCCTAAGCAGCCTAAGCAGCTACAGCCTGGACAGTGTTGCTTTGATGTAGATAATTTTCTTTTCTTATCTTATCTTTTTTTTTTTTTTTTTCTGCTAAATTCTGAATTTAAATATGCTTATTACAGATGGGAATTAATACAAATCCTTATCCAACTCTTTTTGTCTTGAAAGTAGTAAACCTTTGATTTAGAAGTTTGAGCATCATAGAAAAAGTTTTCAGTAAGTTTACACTCAAAAGAAATTTTCAATCCTTGTTGTGGTTAGTTAGGAAAGACAGCTGTTAAATTTTCACGTGAGTTTTCATACTTTATAATAATGGAGAAATACACTTTGCAGTTTGAAATTATCCATACTTGGTTCTTGGTATGGTTTGTCCTTCTACGCTTGCTCCCTTCAATCATATTGCTGTGGAATTAAGTGCTTCTGGAGACGGTGCAACACCTGCCTGCATCACCTTCGCTACAGATGTGCCATCTTCTTCCGTGGTACCACAGTGCTGTGCTACCTGGGACCGTGTGTTTGTCTAGTTGTGTCATGCTACATCAAGCTGTATTAATGATGTCAGTCTAAGAGGAGGAAGCAAGTGCTGCCTAGACCAAATTCTCTCAGGCTGCTCCATGTCATCCTCAAATTTCTCTCAAATCTGAGATAGGGCAGCGTAGCCATGAAGGTGTTGATGGCCGTGGTCAGTCGCAGGTGGCTGAGTGGAGCTCCTCAGTGACATAATCTCAGTGATTTGCATCAAGAACTCACCAGGAAGTCTAAGTCAGTCTTGAATGCCAGTGGACTGGCCCTGAGGGTCCCTTAAATGACTGGCTCGTGAGTTTTTCATTTTTGGCTAACACAGTTGTTCATTGAGGCTGTTTCCGGGGCTGGCTAGACATGATTCACTGCAGGGCTGGCAGGACAGATAGGAGGAAAATGGGCTGTGGCTTCTGTAGAGCAGTAACTGTCATGAGTGTGGCTGTCTCTCTTCTCATACCCCATCTTTTCAGGTAAGAGCTGCAGTTTTTGAGGTGAATTGCTTTTCTTCTTACTAGACCCAGGTAGTTAGTAAGGAAGACTGCATTTCTCCTTTCCTAGTCCCTTTTTCCTCACGCAGAAAATCTTGGCTGTCCTGTCTGATGTGAAACCACCAATATCTTTTATTTGGGAAAACAAGACAAAATAGCAGTTCATGACTGGATACTGTCTCACAAGAACAGAGGCTTGGCTTTAGATATAACTATCCCCACACTTCAGTTTTAGTTCCCAAAAGCATATACGCAGAATTTTCATCTAGTTGATGAGTTTCTGCCAACTGCTCTTTATGATCACACTGCAAGCAGCACAACATACCTATTTTGTAGCCTGCTACCTCTCAGCTTGTGAAGTGAGCATCAATAATTAATAGTCATACTGCAGATGTGACAGTCTGAGAATAAACTTTCTTTGTTGGACTAGAATTTTCACAGTCTATTTTCATTGCATTGCTGATGAGGCACTATAGATACTCAATTAGTTGGAGAGCTGTTGTTAAATAAAGATGAAGGATCTCCTATTCTGCAGCACATCCTGTTCCTCCTCTGTTGTAGTCACCGAAAGTTTCACTGAGGTAGATGGAAGCAAACCAGGGAATCGGATTAACATCTAAATGCTGCCACGCTACATTGATATTCATTAATTAAACTGTGCTATGATACTCTTAATGACATTTTTTCAGTTTTGCCTGTGTTTTTTTTTTAAGACTGAGTGATATGCCCTTTATTTTTCCAAAAAATTGAAGTGGAAGACACCTCTGAGAGACTAATGGTGAACTGCCTGAGTTTATTAGCAGGATAAGCAAAATTAAGTAAGGTAATACAATCACATGCTAAATAAAGTAGATGGAATATTGATTCAAATATTTAGTCTAGTCTGCCTCTTTCTTTTATAGTTTTTATACTTTTCTCACAGCCAGTCTGTTACAGCCAGTGGCAAAAGAAATAAAAACTGGCATTTTATCATCCAGTCACAATATTTATCTTTGTAGGTTATAAATGTCATAATGTTTTGTGGCAATGATGGTAGTATTTATTGGCTGAACAGTAACTAATGTACTTTTTTAATCTCCCTGTAACTGGGCATGTTGTAAATGTAACGCTGTTACTCAACATTCCCAAGTGAAAACTCTGCTCCAGCAAATAACATACGAGTCTTACCAGTAGAAGTTCCCACTGCCAGCTCTAGTCACAGAAAATTTACTTTTGTTTTCCCACACTCTAATTCTGTTGTTCTTAACTCTAGAAGAATACTGTGGTCTCACACGACTTATGAAGAGCACCAAGCTCAAACTTGGAGATTCACTGAGGATGCCTTTCCTATTGGGCATTTCCGATTTCCAGGTATTCTCTGTGGTCTGGGATAGGCATCACTAGCACTAAATGCTGCACTTTCATTCATGTAACTTGGAGGTTATGTCTTTGAAAACCCAACAAAGTCAAGAAAGTAAAAGTCAGCAGTAAAGCAGTGCATAGCCACATGGGCAGTAGGAAGCAAATTTAGCAGAGTATCCCCTCCCTATCAGTTCCTCATCTCCAATTCCCTTCAGATTGCTTCCTTTCTCCTGCTAAATTCTCTAATTTTGATTCCTACTTTCATCTGCTTCTGATTTCAACACGGGTTGTTCAAAGTGTCAAGTATTGGCAGTTTTAAAAGTGTGCGGGTTATGTGAGATACAGACAGTACGTGTGTGAGTACAAGTTTTGCTGGAATTCAGTCTTTTGACGGAGGGCAAGAGCTATTACAGTAGCTAAATTCAGACTAAAACTGTAAGGTAATGTAGCAATGTAACCCAATAATTGGAGTTTATTTTCAAAGCACAGCTTACTTAATGTTATTTAGGTCTGGCCTGCAAATGAAGCAATTTCCAGAGTGCCTCCTGTTACAGCATTGCAAGATAGCTGTACAGGGTGACAAAACACAGCATACATGGCCTCAGCCACTTAGATATGCTCATTATAAGCCATGGGCAGATAGAGCTGGAGAGTGACAGCTCAGTGATCGATCACAAGTGACAAAATCAATGTATTTCATCTATACATTAGTCCTTCAGTAGTAGCTTGTGAACTATTGTTTCACTGAAGATACAGAGAGGGAATTAAAAGGCCCTGTGTCTGTCCGTAACTTCTGGAAATGCCCAGGAAAACCTACAGAAACAGGCACTGCTGTATTTCAGCTCTGACTCTACCTGAGAAATAGGGAGCTCACTCCATCTTTCCCTCTTCTTTCTTCCTTTGGGATTTTTAAAAATGCAAATAAAACAAAATTCACACACACAAAAAAAAAAAACCAAGAGAGGAGTTGTAGCTGCACAATGCTCACAGCAGGGAAGGCATTCACACCCTTTCCTCCCCTTTGCTCACAAAGAAGCCAGTCACTGTCAGGAGTTCACATCATAGGAGGAAGGGGTGGGCGGAATAAATCAATGCATGTTATCTTGAATTACCTACTGTCACATGCACTATAAATCTCTATTTACAGCAAGTGAAGTGAAGGTGTTATGGCAATTAAAGGGCAATTGATACAGAATGGCTCCCTTGGAAAACCATAACACAGACAAAACTGGTTTCAGATCCAGTTTGATGAAGATACAGTCTGCATGATACCCCTAGTTTTTCCATATCTGTATTTTAAACCATGCCTTTCAAATGTGCATTAAAAACACAAGTAGCATCTGTTATGCAAGATGATTGTTTTTCCTTTTGCTCACAGAGAGCAAAGCTCTACAGGAAATCATATTAATTAAACACATGAAATTCACACTTCACTATATGTATGTATTAGCAAAGGCAAAGTGCACTAAAGGAAACAAAAACAAAGCAAAAACAAATAATGCCTACACTGAACTGTTTCAAAATACATCTGAGGAGAGAATAGGGTTTCAGCTGCTAGCCATCGAGAGGAACCTGCATATTGCAGTTCCCTTGATAAAAACCACTAGAAAATGGAAAGTGAGTGTTACAGCCTCTCGGAGGAAAGGAGGGAACAAGACATGAACCAGACAGAAAGGATCAGGATGCAAAACTTCCTTTGATGTAATATTTAATATCTATCCCTTCACTTTTGTCTTCTAGGCGAGAATTGCGAAGCACATCATTAAAACCCATTGACAATTCACCCACCAAAAACTCTGTGTCTGTAATTAAAAAAATCTAATGTAATTAATTTTTTTTTTAAATCTGATATAGATTAAAATTTCATAAATATAAGCTGCAAAAATGTTGAGAGACATAATGACTATCTCTTTTCTTAGTATATTTTAGATGCAGAAATCAATATTAGTCATCTTAGACTCTCTCCTTTTTTAGTACAGTCTTTACAATCTCCATTTTTTCCAAATTTTAAACCATATACGTTTAACAATTTACACAGCACTTAGATTTAAAGATATTTCCTTTGTAGAGGAAGGAAAATCAATATCGGTGGCTGGTCTTAACTACAAGTGCTTTCTCATTTTGTATAACCTTCAGAGAGTTTTATGGTCAATATATATCTACCATTTTGTGCATATATGTGAGCAGATTAAAAAACAATGTAAAAGGACCCAAAAATGCTAAGCAAATGTAGCTGCCAGTTCAAAGAACATGCAGTATCAGTTAAGAGAGATCTACATTCTGGAAGAGTCATGGATGTTTAAAATGACTTTTCAGTCTCCATGGAGACTCTTCGCTACGTTAGTTACATCAGTCAGAGCTTAGACATATAAATAAAAGCACAGATATTACTACTAGTGGGGAAGTCTGGTTTATTTGAAATGGGCTCTTTTTAGTGACTAGCAAGGTAAAACTGTCAGTCATGTGGATCTTCTGCATTCAGTGTATTAGTAAGAAAACAGAAACTAATCTTTACATTTAATGAAAATTTTAAAAACTGAATAGTTATTTAGGTGTCTTATTTTTTCATTCCACAAGAGAGACCTTCCAGGGCTTATATTTCCAAGAAATGTTGTCATGTTTCAGGCTCTTTTAACGGTATCGCAAAAAATTGCAAGTTGATCTACATCTTAACTTGTTTAAATTCCAGCTTTAAGCCAAAATATTTCTCTCCCCAGACAAAGTCACACAGAAAAATCCGCAGGGCTGTGAGGGGTTTCGCTGGGAGCTGCTGGAATCAGAAAATGCCACTATAGGAGGGGGAAACAAGGATCATCCCTGTTCTCAGACTGAGTGCAATAGAGCAGGAGGAGCTTACACAGTCAAAACACTGAGGTGCTGCTGGAAACGTGTCTTTATTTAGTATTTCTGTCATTGATTTCCCTACTCTCCCCTGCAGCTCTTAAAAATCTTTCAAACTCTGTGTGTCTGAGCTTTCTTCCACAGCCTTTAACCTATTGACAACTTCATTTTCCCTGCTGTTCTTCATTTACCTACCACATCCAGAGCACCAGCATCTTCTTGAGACTCTTCTTGCAAAAACAGGGTTATCCACTCTTCATTGATCCAGCAAAAGGCCTCATAGGAAGGGATGAAAGAGGAAGAGAACAAAGACCTTTGCTATGGGGAAGGAGAATGCTGCAGACTGAGACTACCACATAAAGTAGGAGGAGTTTTTTAAAAAGTGTGAACAAGTCTTGGAATGGTTAATTTCATTTAGGCGTTGTCAGAGTCTGCTGGCTGCCAAACATTGTTAAAAAGCAGCCCTGAAGCAGCTTGCCTCCATTTCAGTGTGATTCTATATTAAAAAAGAAAAAGGCTGAAGTTGGCTTTTCTAACAGCAAAAGTTATCTTGAGAACACTATAGCAAAAGACAAAAGAAGGGTGTTTTAATATTGATCTGTATGTTCAGAGCACAAAGCTGAAGCTGATAAAGGCAGCTCTTTCTCCACAAAATCATTTCCTGGGCACTAAGGTCTAGCCTGCACCTTCTGTGCTGAGGCAGTTTAAAAGATGGCCATGAGCTGCACCATCCAGGAAGAAAACCTGGGATGGCTGGAGAAGTGCAGTGATCGCCCCCCGCAAGTGTGTGGGCAGCATCCTCCTGTAAGAGCACATGGTCAGCTCTTCTCCCTCACTGGAACCAATAACGCACATTATGTTATTAAGGAAGAAGTGTAAGTGCTAATGTTTACCCCGTGGGTTACGGAAAGGGACTGGAAACAACAGCTCACTTGAAATTACTAAGTCACAGTTCACATTTCCTTGTGGCGTGCCAACGGAGTGGTGTGCTCCTCTACCCTCTTGCCACGTACAGAGGAAATGCTCACGTTTGCTTGTATGGCTTCCAAATTAGAGCAGTTGCATATCTAGCCAGCCCAGCCGGCTTGTCCACCAGTAGCGGACAGATCTTGCTTCTGCCTGTGCCTCACTGCCCAGACAGAACTGAAGTAGAGTTTTGAAGGATAAAGTCGCCCTTTATGAGCATGCTGGATTAAAATACTATTGTAGACTCCTACAGATTGCATAGGTCCTTTTCACAGATTTATTACGTGTAGATAGTGTTTGTCTGCAGTGGAAAGTATCTTATATTTTCCTGCTTGTATATAGTGCCTTGGCATCTTATCCTTGCATGCCTGGGTAACAGTGATTAACATTTGCTTCAGCTTCTAGTAGTGCTTCTGAATTTGCTGTCATTTGCTTCTGATTTTGTGGTTGAATATTTTTTTTTACACAGCTAAGCTCATGTGGGACACCAGGCTGTTTCTGCATTGTTGTGTCCATTGTACCCACCCTTTTTTTTCGTGCTTGTTAACGAAATCTGGAAATTCTTTAAGCAGGGTGTCCAGATCCTGACCTTATTCAAGTTTCATTTAACAGTGTCATGCTGTAATGGAAGTCAACACTATTGTCTCTATTAGACTAGGACTGACTTGAAATCAAGATCCTGATTTGGGCCTTAGAAAAGGATATTCTAGTAGCAGGGTCACATGGAAATAAATAACAGCATAAACTATGTAACTGTTTCTATATTTGAATATATTTAAGTTGATTTTATTAGAGACCACTGTTACAAGTATTAATTAAAAACTTTAAGAAAGTTAGCACTCCTTTCTTAGGTGCTAGGCTTTGAATTTAAAAAACAAAGTCAATACTGTCTAAATGAGAATCCTAGGGGGGGAAATCCTCATAAATACAAGTGTTTGGATTCACTTTTAAGCATTATTAAGTCAATCAGTCAATACAGATTTCATTACCTTGATTTTTATTGTATTGCTTGTGGAGCTTTTTTGCTTTTCCTGAAGGCACTATGGTACTTTTCTAGGCATACTTAATTGAAAACTATTGATTCATTACATTGGTTACACTCCTTTCTGATATTTTACTTTTTTACAGCCAAACCAACATCCTACACATATAAGAATCCACCACCTTCAAAGAGAGATGAAGTCCTCAACACTACTAAAATCAAGTTTTAAATATTTTCACTTTTCCTCTTTTCAGGTATAGATAAGGTCATCAAAGATGAAATCAACAAGTCCTTCCTGATTTAGTGCCTGAGAAATATGAATGAATCAAGTATTGTTTATTTAATATTCAGCAATTATTTAGCATTTATTATGTTCCTTGATTGCCATTCTTTTGTGATTATTCTTAAGAAATAATTTAAATTCAGCACTCATAAGCAAAAAGTAGGAAAGTAATGGAGAGAGAGATTTTCTGGAAAGAATGTGCACCTGTGCAAAAGTGCACAAGTGCAGCTGGATTGCACTTGTTTTCCTTCTAAATTTTAAGACTATATATGATGTTGTAGAAATAGTGAAAACTCATAGGCCAGGTGAAATGACTATAAGAAAGGGGGGTTAAGAATCTGAATAGCAAGATACCATGAAAGTATAAGATTTTTCTGATAATCTGATTTTTCTTTTTTTTGAGGAAGGTGAGAAAAGTCATTTTGAGAGGGCCTCGTCAGGTCAGCAGCATTCACTCATTCAAGGCATTTTCTGATTTGGAAAGCTCTCTCTTTCTTTATGGCTTCTGACAATCTATACACCCCTTTAATTATGCAAGCTGACAGTGATGCAAAAAAGCAGTGTTGCTTAGCCTCCGGAGCAGAAATATTTTAAAACAAGAGTGTGTTACTGAATTTCGGAGGCCCAGGAACAGGTTTGCTCAGCTTGGTCAGCACCAGGGCTGAACAGGCTTCCTAGGTCACTTGCTTCCTTGACATTTTCATCAGAGCTTTAGACAGTAGTGGGATGGAGCTCAAAAAAATCACCCTGTCAAGTTTTAAACAAATTCCAGACATATTTTAAGTCAAAATGTCACATTCACAGTAGAAGTATGTCAAAATGTACGCTTCCTGACATTTACCAACATGGGCAGGTGACAATGAAAATCAAATACGCTGGAGTTAACCTTGTTTCCTGCTCCAGGCATGTATGGGTTTGTTAGGGGAATAAATTCATTTCAGTAGCTAATTCATAATAGCCATTTATTTAAAAAAAATACTATGTATTCATTTATCTGTGACTTAGTGAGGAGACAGAAAATATAGTATAAACTAGAAAAAATAAACACTGAAGTGTTTGTTGAACATAGCACATCCAGTGTTTGCTGTCTTACATATATTAAAGAAGGCAGAGACATTTGTTGCCAAGCTAGCATATTGCTTCTAATGGTGATTAAAAGGACATTGCCACCTTGATCAAGCTAAGACTCAAAGTCATTTATAGATCAGCATTACCAGTATGTAAATATTTTGGCAACACTTCATACAAATCCTATATCCAGAAAGCTTTACTATCATTTTCAAATGAGTAGCACTGTTAAAGGTGTGTTGGCAATATCTACCAGTACCATAGCATGTTTCAAAGCAGTCATGAAGAAATAGTTGGGATTGAGCCCTTTTCTGAACAAGCAAGCAGCTGTCTTGTAGATGAGCAGCCTTCCAGTATCAATCTTGTTGCATATATTTCAACCTGTTTTTTCCCATGTTGCTGATTTGTGTAGAGCCATAAGAGAAAAAACATTGCAGAGAAGAAAAGAGTCACAAAAATGGAAGTATTAACTTATAAAATAATTTTGCTTTAGGAGAAATGCAAGCTGTGATGATGTGCGGTTAGCAGATGTCTTAGGAAGGAAGAGTTAAAGAGAATAATGAAAGGACATGAGAATGAGGTCTGTAGAATATATTACTAATACTCCTGCATCAATATAAGTTGTCACAGGAAAAGCAGACTCTTGGACTCCAGAGGCATTATGAACTGCAAAGAGATTCTAGCCTAATTGTTGGTACTTTGTCAATATGAATGATTTTTGTGAAGAATTTTTAAAGTGTTTTGTAAGAGTATCTATAATTGTCTGACCTGAACACTGTAGACTGAAGAAGGTGCTAGAAATAAATACTTGATAATAATTTTCAGCTATTCTCTGCCAGATGCATGCCTGACATTTTAAAAGCAAGGAATAGGCCCCATATACATATAGGGAGCATATCCTACCTGGCTTGCAGGTATTTACATGACTGGGCAGTGCAAATAACAGGTACTTGTTTCTATAGCCAAATCACAACAAAATATTTCAGTCAGTCTGAGAATCTTCTCTTTTATATCTGAGAGAAAATTTTTACTCTAGGAAGAACTGGTGGAAAAAAGGGTGGAGATGATGTTTTATTCTCTCTTGAAACCTCTTAGAGCAGAACTGCATTGACTTTGTGATGAAAGTGACTGTGGCTTGCAAAAGTCCCCATTTATGTTTGCCTTCCACTTGTAATTTTGCAATGGGAAATGTAAAGAAAGAAGTAGGCACTCTTCCCAAAGTGACAATTTCAATGGCAGGGATCCTCTTTTTTACCATAAAGGCCAGTGTTTAGAGCATTTCATGTAAGGAAATGGATTTAATTCCCTCTTCTACTTCAGGAATTTTGAGCTACATTGCTGTTCTCAGTGGTGTATCTTAATTGCCATACTACAGGCTGTCCTGAGGATCATTTTCATATCCTCTATAGAAGCTGACTTTTTTTTTTTTTTTTTTAATAAGTTGCATTCAAGATATGTTTTTAGGTTAGGAGAATCAAACACTGAGAAAAAAAACGTATACCCTGGCGGCCTTTTAGATGTCCACCTGAGGAAAGTAGGGAGTGTTCTTTCTTGTTGGCTTGTGACTTCAATCTGTAAAAATGTATTATTCAACACACTTGAGTTAAACTACTCAATGTCAGGTTTGTTTGAGCCAAGCAAACAAATAAACTCCTGCTCAGTATGGGAAGGATGTGCATAGACATTTCCCTTAGGATTCTAAATGCCACAGACAAACCACAGGACCATGATTGTAGAGTTTTCCTGAAAAGAATGCAGTGTTTTCTAATTCCAGAATAGTAATAGTGTTGGAGTTAGCAGTTGGTAGCAGCTAAGATGGAAGAGAATCACCTTCCAAATTTTGAGGACCTTTCCTCCATCCAAAGACAGTTTTTCCAGGCAGAATCTACAACCTAAGAAGCATGAAATTTGAGTTCCTTTTGTTAGCCTTTGTTAGTGTTTTAAATGTTTTCTGATTCTTTTCCAGTACCACAAGGAGAAATAATATCCCCTTTTTTGATTTAAATACAATCACACAATCCGAAGAGCTGCAATTTCAAAGAAAATGACAGATTCTATGAGAAAAGAAATACAATCTTGGCATTGGGAATGCTGTAAGCAGGTGACTTTTTAATATATTTCCTTGTAAGAAACTTACCCTGGGCAGAAACAAATCCGTCTGTTCTACCTGGAAATCATTAAGAAGTGGTAAGCTTTAGAAAAGAGGGAATATCCTTAAGATAAACTTAGGGCCTTAAGAGTGGCTTTAAAATCACTTTATTACTTAGGTATGATAATGTAAACTAACTGTAAATTAGGATTGCAATCCTACTTGCACAGTATTGCTCTGTACAATTAGCAATTTTCTTCTTCCTTCATCAAGTTCAGCCGAATTCCAGTCAATAAGTTTTTCACTTCCCTTTCTTCCTGTTCATTCTCCAACTTGGACTTTCCATGATGCCAAAGGACAGAGAGTAAAGGTCCCCAGAATAGTTTGGACCAGATGATAATTGATGATAACTGCCACATGCCCCATGCTACACTGACCACATCAGGGATCTAATGTCCCAGCTCTATGTGGTGCTGCTTTGCACTGTACAGCTTAGGCAGACTTGCCAGGAGGATCCCTGAATTAGTGACGTGTGCCCTCTGTATGTATGTTTGCATATACATTAAGGATCCTTTCTATTTTTGTTTTTTTATGCCATGGCATTTAATAGGATGTGATGGGAAATGTAAATTTGTTTATATAGTTGCCTTCTATCATTAATGCATTGCATTAAACGCCTCAGAATTGAGTGCTAGCTGTAGTAGCTTCATGCAAAAATGCCATGTAAAGTGTGTAAAGTGTCAACACTTACAAATTACTGTCAGGGAGATTATCATATACTTCTGCATTTTAGCTTTACTGTTTTTAAATATCTTCTTTGCTTCAAAGGATTAGAAATCTTCCTTGCTTTAAAGGATTAGAAGTGTAGAGGTCACACATTTAAGCAATACACAAATATCCAAGGTAGGTGTGAAGAACTTTATATATAAACTTTGCAGAAATTTCCACCTTAAATCCATATGCAGCAGTTTGAAATAGGTCAACCCTGAGCATCTTGTTGTTTGATGAAAGAATTCAAACCTGTTTCCAAGGTAACCAATCCCATCCTTTATAAATCTCTGCTGTGCTTCCACCTGTTTTGAGAAGCTGAATGCTTTTTTTCATTTCCTGAGATACAGTCTGAACTTTAACACACACATGTGCACACACACCACATGCTGCTTGCTTTCCACCATCACAAAGGAGACAACAAAAGTAAATAGGAGGTGGTTAATATTTAAACTGTTAATGCAGGTGTCTCAGTAGCACCATTTTTAGAGGTATTGTAAGTGGTGCCAAACAGCTCTCAAACAAATTGCTCTTACAGGAAAAGCAGATTAATTTTGGATGGATTCCTGGGTATCTGGTCTTCAGGTCACTGTAGTTCCCTTTGTTCTCTGTTTTCTATACAGGCTACGAAGGGCACTGTGTTTTAGCAAGAGTAATGAGGATCTGTCAATAGAAGCAAATGATATTCGATACTGCCATTTAATGCATAAATTGCCATCTTCTCTCATGCATTAGGTGGCTGCTCCTCACATCTGATAATAGCACATAAAGGCAGAACTCTTGCTTTAGAGAACTCTATTTGCACATTTCTCACCCTTCTACACACATTTAAATATTTCCTGTAAAAGGTTTGACAGGTCATTCATTTTGTTTCTTAAAATGATTTTTCCCATTGAGACAAAAGCCCTTTTGGAGGACAAGAAGACAAAATGAATGACAGGAGACTACAGAACAAAATGGAGGAAGGCAGTGGCAAGCCTTGCAAAAACAGTTTCCTTCATCCGGAAAGGACCATGAACATGATACCTAATTAAGGACCTTTTGAATGTTGCCAGTATTTTATAGAAACCTTGTTTCATTTATAATTTATTTTGCTTTTGTTTTTTTTTTAAATATTTACAATACAATTTAGAATTTTCTAAATTGCTCTCAGAGTAAAATAAAACAAAGCAATTCTTGCAACACAGAAACTGCACCTCTTCTGAGGAAATAGCCTATGTATCAAATCTATAGCTCACTTTAATAGAGGACTTAATAATAATATAACATATGATCATCCATATAGTAATCCAGTAAAAATGCTCTAAATCTAGGAACCTATTAATCATATAATATACTGCTATTAACCAAGGAATACCAAGATGCCTTGCTTAAGTAATTCCCTACAGTCTGATTAATACTTTCTGTTTTATTTTTGAATATTTAATTTGTTATCTGAAAACAGACCAGTTATATCAGGTAGATAAATAGGTGTAATAAAAGATGCTACCTACAACGGACACTGGAGCGGGTGCTTAAAGGAGCGGGTGATTCAGAAAATAACATTCTGGCAAGGTCTCTTGAACCATATATGAGTGAATACAATGTTGTTCAAATGTCCATGCCTTCTACTTAGTTCTTAAGACCAAGGATCATCCCAAATTTCAATTCAAGATGACATTGTAATTAGTCTTCTATTGTCACAGAATTAGAAGAAAAAAAGCTACTGTCATTCTCAAGGATGTTACTTCTGGAAAATGTCTTGTAACAATCAGTATAAAACACATCATAGGTCATTTTTGCATAGTCAAGAAAGCATTTTTTTTTAAGGGTACATTTATTTAAAAGGTACGATATTCCTTTATTAAAGGTGTTGATATATCACTATTCTGTTTAGTACTTGTTTTAAAAAAATGACATTTTGATCACAAGAGAAGAACTTATTGTTTGGAATTTTTGGTATTATTTGGAAAGCTTATTATTATCTAGGTTATATGGAAGTTGCAGAACATGTACTTCATGTTCAGTAAATTCCCACCTTGGGGGGGTTTGGTAGTTTGTTGGGAACTGTTTGTCTTGGTAATTACTCAGGTCACTGCTGCTTTTTTTTTTTTTTTCCCTTCTTATATCTCTTTTTATTTCTATTCCAAAGTTAATTTTCCTCATCTCTTCATATCTTGTATCTTCAATCTCAATGCAAAGTTAGAAAGTCTGTTTGCTTTCTATACATATTGCATACTGATCAGTGCTCATTTATCTTACTTAGACCTTTCAGACCTGTGTAAAGAGAAATGACTGAACTAAATGCTCAGTTTGTTACAGCAATAAATTTCTCCTACCTTTAAACTACATCGTAGTCTAATGTAGTCATCAAGGCTCTCTTTAGAGTCAAAGAAGAGAAATAAGAACCTCTGAGGGGCAATGTATCTACCAAACTTTCCTAAGTGTGACCACAGTCATTATGCAATGGAATGAACAGCCCCTCTGCCAGTCCTGCTTTGACTTACAAGGATGCAGAGCAACTAACTTGGAGTGGATACATAAGGCTGAAATTAAAAGTGCTAAATCCAATGTTCTGCCTTTGTTGAATTCTGCTGGTGAATTATGAGTGCTCACTGTTCCATAAAGAAATAATACAAAAATTATTGTGGACATGTAGGACCAAAATGACCTTGCAGCTAGCAAATGTTTTCATTTAATATTTGCTCATGGACAAAGACCTTGTGGGTGGAGCTGGAGGCAGAGGGTTGTTTCATCTGCTTTGATAAATCATTCCATAGTTGTAGCATGGATGCTCAACTCATGTCAAATATCTCACCTTTATCCTTTGCTAGATTTGTATAATAAAGGGCTCTGAACGATATGGGGGATTCTCAGACTTGTCATATTTTCCAGTGTGGTACTGCAGTGCATATATAAGAATTGTCTCTGAAACAGAATAAAAAATGCACATAGCACATCTACAAGGCACAAAGAGAATTGCTGATGTATGCCCAGGTGACTCTAATAAGAAGTGCAGCAAACTGATTTGCCATAGTAGAAGTTATTCAGTAGCATCTAATCAAAGTAAGCCAAGCTTGTCAGCTACATCCCTGAGAAAGAAGTGGCATGAAATCAGACCTTCCCACCAGTGGGGACTGTGGGAACGCCAAAAGAGTGTCTAGTTCATAGCTCTGTACTAGGTATTTTCAACAGACTAGTGGGCTAGTGTGAGTGCTCAAAATTTGTCATGGTCTATGCAATGCATATCATCCAGATGTTAAGTATACTGAAGTAATTGATTTTTGCAAGCCATTAGTGAACCGCCTACCATAGTTACTCAGTGCCATATAATTTACCGTTGTAGCTCTAAAATTCAGTTTAGGATCCACTGGCCTACCTTCTTCCTAAAAAAGCATTCATCTATCTTATTCTTAAAAGTCACAGGAGAAAAGACCCCATATCTTCCATGACTCTCTGTTTCAGTGATTATCTACTCTTGCTATTTGAAATCTTACTCTAAGGCCGAAAGCTGCTTCATTGTAAATTAGGCAAATTGCTTCTTGATCTGTCTCCAGTTAAGGCTGAGCATTCCTGTATTTATTTATTTATTTATTTTACTTTTTAATCTGATTGTTATGCATTAGAGGACTGTTATCATGCTCCTTCTTCTCCCACTATTTATTTATCTAAATTAAACTGGTAACTCCTTCATATTTGTTCACAAATCGTATTTTCTAAACTTCTGATCTTTTTTTTATCCACTACCACCCAAAAGATATCAAAGGTTGTGGCAACTGCTGAGCAGAATGAGTAATCCCTGTTCTGTGTAGCACCTGTTAACCCTGCCAAGAGTGAGATTTGTCTTGTCACTCTGATACTCATATTGAAATTTTGGTCGCTTGTAGCCCCAGACTCCTTTTCTTTAGAAACACTATCAGAATAACTAGTCAGTTATTTCAAAGTTCATAGTTATGCATTTTCTCCTTTCTTTCAGAAGGTAGCACTTTGCACCCGCCTGTATTGAATTTCATCTCATTGATTGCTTCACAAGTTTATCACGATCTTTAGAATTCTGATCCCGTTCTCTGAAGTGCTTTCAAATTCTTCCTTCTGGCTTGCTATTTTCGGATTTGATCATTTCTGTCATCCAAGTCATTAATACAGTAGTAAATAGCAATGCATTGACAGACCCCATTCAGAGTGCCCATCTAGCTTGACAATTGTTAGTGACATTGCACTGTCACTCATAGTTGCTGTATGAGATTCTCCAGAAGGGAAGAAATCAGATAGGCACTTGTAGCTTTGTTCCATGCAGGGGAACTTTTCTGCTTATCACCAATCACCCAAATGTAGTTTCTTTCTGGATATATTCTATTACTTTTGGGGTCCTGGTGTACTAATTTGCACCAAGATCCGTTTTGAGTTTCCTTTTCTGTTTAAATGAGGAATATTTTGTCAGTCAGATACTTTCAAATCAATCTTTTTTTAATTCACGTTACAATTAACTGGAAGTAAGATCTGCTTCTGTAGGACCAAGAAATACAGCTGGACTAAACAGAAAAGTTTCTAGGCTTTTCCTTGAGGACTTAAAGAAGGATATCTGTGACTGGAAGCTTTTCTGCTTTCCTAACTCTATCACTTGGCCTAATAAAAGATATTATCTCTTTGGGCGATCTTTCTGCATGCAACTGACATTCTATAGATGTTTGTTTGAGACACGTGGTCAGGAATTTTATCAGCTTGTCTATTTTCTGCCTTAGATTTTATTCCTCAGAGAGAATTGATAGCTTTTTGGTGAAGCATGCTAGCTGTTGAAACTAAATTTCTTAAAATTCTTCAAGAGATTTAGAGAGATTTTTTCTCTTCCAAAGTATATTTACTGCTAACTTATTCAAAAGATAGTCTTAATGTTTCACTACCTAAAGGACAAACTCATATTTTCAAAAACACGGAAACCAGTTGGCAGGCCAGGGACCTTCTACTGTATCTGGCTGGTCAAACAACAACTGTCACTGAAGGATAGAGAGGTACCTCCTCTACCATTTTGTGAACCAATAGGCATACTTTATTGTAAAAATGTCCCTGTCATTGAACTTTTAATTTTGTCATAGCAGACATCCTTTATAACAAAAATGTAAATAGGTGATGCATATAGCTAGAGGGTTTTCTTTTTGTCAGAAACTAGGCACAGTGGTAGGTCTGTGTACACAAATTCTTGGCATAATGGTAAACCTTTCACGTAACTGATTCCAAAGCCTGTTGCCAAGGGATATTATATAATACTGATATACAGTAGGTTTGGGGAGGGCAGCAATGCGTTGACAGATCAGTTTTGCTCACACTTCTTAGCAGTTGTCTGTATGTCTGCAGAGCTGTCCATCCATTTCTGGTTTAAAAAGATAATTCAGCCAAAATGCCTGAAGATTTCTACATACCTATTATCACAGACTTGAAGCTGGTGCCATATCCCTCTTTATCCTACTTAACTGTTCCCCCTCCCCCAATATTTGTGTAGGAATGCCATAACCTAAACAGAAATAAATTTGGAAAAAGACCACATATGTTACATCAAAATACCAATTTTAAATTATCCTGGTCCTCCCACAGAAGATCTGTTTTATTTATGCACAAGTCTGTTCCCTAATTCTTTGCATAATTAGCAGAATCACCAGCAGTGTCAAAAGTGAAAAACAGGGAGGTGTGAGCAAACACTTCACTTTTATAAACAATTCACCAATCAAGCTTTCTAGCACTTACATGGAGTGGTGCAAACACTTTTATAGGTGTGATGATCTAATGACGTAAGTAGGGAGATATCTTTTGCTAGGCCAGTTGCTATATTTGAAAACTGCAGACCAAGATTTGGATTGCCATGAATCATTCTGAATTCAAGCCAGTGTGAGGTAGGTTGGAAAGAAATGTCTCAAATGGACAACATTGTAACAAGTGGTTATAAAGTGAATAAGTAGAGAAATGAAAAAAATATCATCTGTTGTTTACCTACCTAAACACCAAATCAGAAAGACTGTCTTCTGATATCCATTTTATTTGCTGTAACTTTCTTAAAAGGATGTTGTCATCAAAAAGATCCCTGCAGGGTTTGTTTTAGGTTATGTTTCCTGCACTTATCTGACCATCTTGTGAGGTACCTGAAAAAGGCACCAAATAACTTTCTGCCTTTTGTCACAACAAGTTGCCCAGACTCTTCTTCCTAGCATCTCAGAGAATGTCAGGTTTCTGCTATGTACGGATGCAAAGATTTTTAAAAAGCCTTTTCCACTAGCTCACAATTATTTGTAGTCTAGCACCTTGAGTGATTTTTCTTGTTGTTTTTCTTTTATAAAAACTACTTGGCTAAGTGAGGGTTAAAAGCATGTCTATTATCTTTGCTTACCAGAAGGCCTTGATTTACTTAGTCCAGTACCAGAGCAGACATCTCCACTTTGTGTATAGCAATCGTTATTAGATTTAATGGGAAAAAATAGATGTTGAGAATGAAGAATAGAATTAATTTTGTGAAAAAGGCTGAGTTCTGGAAAGACTATTTTTAAGTACTCTTCTCTAAGGCTGAAATTTATAATTTGTGTATGCTTGTGTATGCTCTCTCAAAAAAAAAAATTATTTGGCTTCCATCTGTTGCATAAATAAAGATTCTTTTTTTTTATTATTTCCATCCATCAGTTACAATGCCTGTGTTCATGTGTGCTGAACTGGCTTGTACCTATGACTCCTGAAACCCAAGGATGGGCTTCCATCCATATGCTAGTCAGCTGTAGTTTAGTTAGGTATTCAATTCACTATCAGAGTACAGGATACTTTTTAGTATTTTTTTTTTCAAAAATTTAAAAATCATGGAACAGTTTTGCAGAAAAAAAAAAAAAAGATGCTTCTTTCAGTGAAACTATATGCATTCATCTGAACTGAAAATAAACATAAATAAAGCCATTACATAGGACACTGTCTGTTCACAGGAAATAAAAATTGTGATTTCCTTACCATACAGTATGTTTTTTTTTCATGTCTTTTTTATACCTCTGGGCTGTTCTTATTTATACATTGTTATGCCAGAACTCCGCAGTTTGTTCTAAATGGGCTTCAATTGCCATTTATGTATTGGAGTGCTAGTTTTACTAGGATGATGGTCAGGTAAAACTATGCTATTGATACAATGGCCATACATTATTAAGAACAAACAGAACAACCACCAAAAGTCCTGTTTTGGAATAAGCTAGCTGAAATGTTGAAATTCAATCCCTAAAATATATGTTACACATAGTACCTTGCAAAAAACTAGTCTGTGGTAGAGCTTGGTCATGATTTGCTGATGAACTGTAAGGTCAGCGTTCATCTGAGAAGGTGTCAGCATTTGTCCTGTGCTAATTGTTTTAGGCTCACTTTATAGTCCAAGAGGCAAAGCAGACACTTATAGCATATAATTCACTTTGTCCTAAGAAAGACATCTAAAATGAGTCATGTGGCTCCCATCACAAAAGTGCATTTCTCTCCTCAGTGAGGGAGTCAGCATTGAGTAAATCAGTCATGAACACCTATAGTGTAAATGTCTCAGGTTAAATAAGGTGGAGCCTGTTCTATGTGTCTAAAGGCAGAGAAACAGTCAACAACGAACAGAGGAAAACACGAAATGTACACCTCAGACAAGGGATTCAAGGGATTCATTGAGCAATATGCTGTTTTTATGATATTTGGGAATATAAGCAAAATAATGGATTCATTTAACTTCTATTGTGATCTCAGTGTTGTGCACATTTTTCTATGTAAGAGAAATTCATCAAAGACCTAAGTGCGACCATCTTCTACCAGCAAAAAGAAACAAAACAAAAGAAAAGGCCCCCTTAGAAAGCCCTAAAATGTGGGCAACCACCTGGGAGAGGAAATAACATTTTTTCAAATCTCTATTCTGCTGTTCTGCATGCAGCCAACATTTGCTTGATTATTTAACTGTTGCTGCACATGGGACACCAGTTTTCATTCAGTAGCTTGCAATGACACTTGAGATTTTTCCTAAGTGGTTGTAGTTAATTTAGACTTCATTAGAGAGGGCAAGTAGTTCAGATTATCCTTTCTAATGTCCATGTCTTAAATTTAGCAATACTAAATGTTACCAGCCATTGTTCTGACCATTTGCTTTGATTCCTTAATTTCAGATGAGAATTTTCAATCATCTTTCATCTTGACTAGCCTAAGTTGTAAGTCCGTGTGTCACTTTGCTCTGTCATTTGACTCTCTTTTACCCTGTCATTCTACCCTGTTTTTCAGAAGGTTATTATTTTCACTGTTGCCCAAAAATTGGAGGGAATGCTGCTCCTTTTTTTACTGCATTAAATATTGATCTTTTTCCCTCTTTGTGTTGTCTCTTAGCCAGTTTCTGAACTATCATGGTATTTAAGTGTCCATGACCTACTTTAGTTTGTATTTACCAGCTGAAGAGATCCAGTGGCTTGAGCTATTACTTCTCCACCTCACCTGTCTGACCCCTCTTTCTCTGTGTATCCTTGCCAGTATATGCAGCTCAGCAGAACAAAACATGGATCTTTTTCCCAGACAGCTCACAACCCAGAGCCATAGCTCAACTTCCTCATCAGTTTAAGCTAAATCATTGCATGTAAATAAATATATAAGGGACATCATGCTTGGTTTGCTATGATAAAATTCTAGCAGAGTAAAGGAACAGACAACGACCACAGCTAGTTGCCTCACAGTTCAGGTGTCAAAACTGTCATTTTTTTTCTTCTTAAAGAAGAGTTTCAAATACTCTTAAACAGTCCAAATAAATTATGTCAAATATCGGTTTCCCACCATGACAAAAACGATTCTTGAGGTTTAGAGAAAATGTTTCTTCAAAGAGTACTTGAGCTAAGTAGAATTTTCCCTTTGTAACTTACTGCAGAAGAAATTTTATTCTCTTTCACTGTTTAGTGGTATACAACCTCCTTTAAAGTACAGTAAACATCAGGAGTTTATATTATATTTTATTTTATTACCAAAGCCTCAGAAGACTATGAAGTGTGTGGTATTTCATGATGCGTGTAAGGTGTCCTACTCATTCTGTCATTAGAGGAATAATTAGGAGTAGCCTTTTATATAAATATCGTGCTCTTTTAGTATTGTTGCCAGTGTTCCCTTAGCCCACACAGTTAGCTGATATTCAGCCTTTAGCACAGTTATTTCTATGAGACAGAGAAACTGATTCTATTATTCAGTTATAATACAACCTTTTTTAAATTACAAATGGGCACACAGTGTCCTGTTTTCCTGCACAGCAGAAGCAAACAGTAGCCCGAGGTCCTCATGTGTGCACAGTCCGTAGAGCTCTCAAGTCTTCCTCCTTCATCTATTTTGGTTTCTGGTTTCCCTCCTTGGCTGTGTTCTGGTCCTGCACCAAGACATCTACAAACCAATAGTGTATGGTAAGGCCAGGTTACTTGCTGTAGCCCACAGTCTGGCCTGGTTCTTGGACTTTGCCTTGGAGTTTGCAGAACTCTCTGTTGCTGTCTTGATTTGGAGGGAGGATGTGACATACTAATCATTGTATATCAGTATACAAAAAAAATTCCCTGATGAAAAAAGAAAAAAAAGAGTAAAACCTGTGCAGAGACATAAGAAATAAGGATATAAGGCAACTCAGATAGGATACCAATGAAACTGGGAGATTTGTTGTGATAACTACAGCACTCCAGCTGGCTACTCATTACACAGAACCAGCACTACACAGGTTGTTCTTCAGGAGAGGTTCACAGGGGGATAGCATCATGCTGTTTTTACAAAGGAGAGCTTGGGCGAATGTGTGGATGTTAGAAAAATGTGGCAGATGAGGCTTCAAGCTTGGAGTTATCAATGAGGCAAAGCAGAGGTTTGGTAGCATGTTGAAACACGAGAAACATGAAGTATTTTGCAAAGAAACATTCCAATAAGAAGCAGTAATCTGGGATTCCAGAGAAAACAAAAAAATCTTTCTTCCATTTATTTTGTTCATTAGTGAAAGAATAAGTCAAGAATCATATCAAGATCACCCCTTGATGTCATCTCTGTACTACACACTATGCTGAAGGCCCCTAGAAAGCACTGAAAATTAGAGTCTGGGAGTTCTTCTCAGGGCTTGAGGGTGAGTGCAGAAAGGACAGTTTAATGTTTATATCCATTTTGTGAAATGTGAAATTATGTGAAGGGTCAAAAAGAAGATAGCCATAATCATTCTAGGACTGTTCTATATTGCCCATCTAAAAATGGACTCCTAAATCCATAGTGAGGGAATTCAACAACCGTCCTAATTTCACAGAATTCAGCATCTAGATTCAATGTTCAGGACAGTGTGACTCCAAATGTTAGATGTCTTTTCTCTGAAAAATCCTGTCATCATTTTTAAAGGGCTGTAGTACAAAAAAGTTTGCCAAAAAAAAAAAAAAAAAGAAAAGAAATAAAAACCCAAGGACAGCTTAGAATCTTCCAGTAATTCATGTATCAGCATTTCAGACTGCAAGTTAAAATATTTCTCTTCCTCTTGCCCTCATTCGGAGATTTAAAGCTCACGATCTGGGATGTTTGCACTCCTTTGCTGTCTCTAATGGGACGGAGAGCTTCGTCCTCCGCAGCGAGTCCTCGGGGCCACCTGAACCCCGCCGGGGATGTGCAGTAGGACTCTGTTATCACCAGCATTAGAGCCCAGCCATCCTGCTGCTTAGGTACAGGCGCTTGGCCGAGGAAGCAGCGCTCACCGTTTGGCTCCATTTGCACACAGGCAGTGAGCTTGCAGCACGCTTAGGTGTCATTCCGGGGGGTGCTGCTGGCCCCCTCTTTCAGCCTTCGGGATAGAGGGGCTTGTCCGCAGCTTCTCGCGACAGCTGCAGAGTTGAAGGTCTCCCCATTACGCCCTTGCCCAGCATCTAGCAGTTATACCTGCATTAAAAGTATTGTGTTGCCCCTTTCAAGCCCAGAACAAAGGTAAGAGACAGAAGCAAATAGAGAGATCAGTTTTACGTTAGCTACTCCTTCCCTGCATGAGGGTTTTATAACCAAGTCTTTTTTTTTTTTTTTTTTGATTGCTAGGTATGCTTAAAGTGGTTGGCCAGAAAGCTTTGAACTTAACTGAGGTACAAAAAGCAAGCTGTTCATTTAATCAGCACATTTAATTCCTCCTGCTTTGCATGCTGCTCCACACTGTCTTCCTTCCATATAAGGATTCTGTGGTATCTTCCTGCAGCACCCTTGCCTCTCCTCTGAAAACAGCCAAAGATGGCTTTGTGCGTATTGCTCTTATATGCTATAGGCCCAACTCCTTTTCGGTGTGTAATATAGCGGCTACCTCCCTCTCATATATCTCTTCTTTTGAGGTGAGTTGTTTATATTCAAGTTCTTTTCACACCTACTGGGAGCATGCTCTTAATTTATCTTGATTGTTAATATTTAGTTTTGATCTGCATGAATAAATGGGAAGTAAATCAGCAGTCTGCGTTTTGAGGATTTATACCTTTGGTAGGAGTGTGTTGCTTTTTAATATTCCTTTTGTTTAAATACTGGTTATTCATCAGATTTCTGCTTAAGCAACCATTTTTTAGAATCCAATGAGGGTTTTCTAATATTATTCAAAAAATTTAGGGAAATCTGGAAGGCAAAATTGAGAAGAGGGAGGAGAGATTTCCTAAATTTTCAATTATATTACATTCTAAAATACAGCATATTTGTGTGGGTTTTAGTAAGATTAGGGATATTTATTTGTTCATTTTCTGCACACAGAACTGCTCGTTCACTTATGCATGATTTTGAGATATGCAACATGCAGTTTACAGCTGGTTAATAGCACCTTTTGTGTCACTTTCTGTGATCTCTGTGTTTTATCTTCCTCCTCTAAACTGATTAAGGATAGTGTGGCACTTCAGTATTCAGAGATTATTTGCCAATATTTTAGAAAGGTTATTGGATTTCCCTTCAGCATCTGTTCATGCACACCCCACTTTACATTACTGGACTGGTTTCAGATAATTCATTATTTCTTTCTCAGCCTCTCAGTCCTTCCCCTGCCAGCTGTCCAGAGGGTAGAAGTTTAAATTTGTTTACCAAATGATTGATCTATTTAGCACTGCTTTGAAGAATCAGACAGAACAATATAGATTTAAATGTTGCTGCCTAAATTCTTTTCCCCACTTTTATATGGAAGACTAGAGTTCACCTAGAGTTTATATGGAAGACTAGAGTTCACCTAGGGCCTGAAGGCCATGGGATTGCAATGGAAAACAATGTCCACATTGTCCTTGTTCTGTTCCACAGGACAAGCCCCTTTCCTCTGGAGCCCTTCCATGTGATCCCAAGGGACACTCTTGCCCTGGAGAGAAGAGGGCAGCAGTTTAGTTACATTTCAGTCTATTCTGCATTTCCTCCCAAACCTCCCACATCTGTGCTTCAGGCTGGCTTTGATACATACCTATTTATGAACTATATCTACATATGCATAGTAATATGCATAAATAGATAGCTTTGTGAGCAGTTAAATTAAGAAATCCTTTTTTTTTTTTTTTTCCCTCAAACTTTGGCTTATACTGTCTTCTCATCTCTCTCCTATCCTTATCTCTTTCTTCCTCTCAGTTTCTGCATTTACATCCCCGCCTACATACTGCTTTGTGGTCCCTCCCTTCCTCCTTGCATGTCCCTATTTAGCCATTTGCTTGGACAACACTTTCTGAAGCTAATTCACACAATTACTGCTGTGAAGTATGCGCGTAAAATTGGACACTGGATCTTGGCCAGGAAAGCCACATAGTCTCTCAGCTGCAGGAGACAAACATCAAGGACTTTGTTGAGCCTTCAGGCTGTTGTAAAAACTTAATGTCTTTGAGCCTGGCAAATGAACTGAGAAGTTATCAGTTGTGGGCAGGCAGTGAGGTGGACAGTGTGGTTATATAGATTCCTTATAGGAAGGCTAGTAGATATGGTCCTTTCTGGCTAATAAAGGTAGTCAGTTCTAAGTTTTGCTCATGGCTCTGTCTTTACTCAACAATCTGTTGTTTTTAGATTTATCCAGGCTTCTAGACATTAATATATGGAAAAAAAAAATCAGAGGTGATTCTTTTCCCTTGGTTTTTTAGAGGAATTTGGACAGGAAGGTTTTCTTTAGGTATGCTGAATATACAAATAGATTACAAATATTCTGCTGAATGCTAACATTATGGAAAGTAAGATCAAGAAGATATGCCTTGAATTTAGAGTGTGTGATATAGATATTTGTAGCTTCTGTAAATCTTCCATTGACTCATTCACTGGTTCAGGAAAGATGCATGGAAAACACTTGTCTCCAGCACAGGTGAGATCCACTTTTGCTGTAGACCTGTGCTTCCTAAACTTCTCTTGTAGATGAAAAGATCACATTCTGTGCTTGGAGATACAGTGTGTGGCAGGGAGAGGTGACTGTGTTTTTGAAGACAAACTTTGATAGGATGAACAACATCCTTAAAATGTCATCTTTTCTGTTAATAAAAGTTCCACTGACCAGCTCTATAGCACTTAATGGGTTCCACTAGCAGCTACTCAATCTGGAAATCCATAGTCCACAGTTAGGTGACAATCTGGAGGTGACCTTTTAAACTATCTTGGGCAAATATCGAGAAGGATCAACATTCAGACTGCAGTAAAATTTGTAGGAACGTGGGACTAGGCAATGAAATACCTCATGTGACTCTGTACCTGCAGCCCCTGTATCTGTGGGGTTGAATGAGCTCAGAGCAGCACCCATTACTAGGAAGACAGTCCATGCTAGCTGAAGTTTATGAGATTAAAGATTTTATGCCCAGAGAGATTTCTTGCTCTAGTCCCACGGGAAGCTGACAAAGGCATTCAAATGAAGCCAAGTATGCTGTAACCTCTCGTTCACCTGTGAACAGCAAAAAACTCACTTTCAAATGTTGTTATATAAGAATGAAGTTTCAGTTAAATCCGGTCACTTTCTTAAACTATGACAGCCACAGCACTCCTTTTGTGTGGCACCTGATGACACTGATTTCAAATATGTCACTCCTCCCTTCTAGCCTTTCTTAGCTCTGTTGATCAGAGTAGGAAAACGCATGGGTATTCCCCAAATCCAGTGTGATGCTAGTCACAGAAGAATGGATAGAAGAAGAATTTTTCTTTCTGTCACGGACCCTGATAGACCTTTCTGATTTACATCCAGAAGTGCTGAGTAAGGTCGATATTAGCACTTGGGTTTATGGCTCACTGTGTATGCAAGCAATAGCATTGCATTTGCCTTCTATTGTAAGGAGTTTTAACAGTGGAAATTGTTGAAGTTTTACCTTTTTAAGAAAATAATGAACGTTGAGATTCTGCAAAGCAAATGGAATAGCCAGAAAGAAGTATAGAGTCTCTGCATCTTGGATATTTGTCATGGACTTTCTTCATATGGTCAGACTAAACACAAGGGAAAAAAAATAAGAGGTTAACAAACCTCTTAAATCAGTGTGGAGTTTTTTGTTTTGTTTTGTTTTGTTTTGTTTTGTTTTGTTTTGTTTTGTTTTGTTTTTCCTTTGCTTTCCTTTTTTTCTGGTCTGTTCTGTGGCAGTCTGGTTAATTCTTGGGTATGCAAAATATAAAGCATACCTTCTCTTTGGGTACATGTGCTTATACTTGCACATGATCAGTGCTTATGTAACAGCTCTTTCTGGGCATAAATAGTTAAGTGATTCATACAAAGATAATTGCTGTAGCAGTTAGGATCTTTACAAGGGAGTCATACTGCTTGCAAGTGATCCACCAAATCACATTTTCCTTAGTTAAGTCAGAGCCCCTACCACTACCTGGTTTGTGAGATATATATGTTCTTGTATACATATATGCCCTGTCCTTGTGGCCCCAAACTGGGGTTTCCTCACAACTGTAATGGTGAGAAACAAGCAATGCTGGGCCTGCATCTGAGGCCAGGGTCCAAAGGATGTTCATAAGTTTTCCATATGACAGAGCAGGGTTACGCTGAAAATTTCTCTTCTGATCTGCCTAAGAAATGTGCCCAAACCTTCTCAGAACATTTCAGGTCTGCTCCAAGCTCTGGTCCAGGGAAAAGATCACAGGTTACCCTGTCCTGCTCTGGCCTATTCTGTAACCTAGTAGACAACAGCATGAAACACATCACATTTTTTCTCCAGCTGAGATTGAGACCACGTGGGGAAGTATAGGGAGCATAATACTATGTCCAAATCAGAGAGGAAAGAAGAGATGCCCTCTGCTACTTCTGGAGAAGCATCTAGATGGTGGGGACTCTAAGAGGAATGTGGACATGGATGCAGATGACAGGAAACTGTGTCATCATTCCAATTTACAGATTGGGGGGAAAAATTTTCAAAATCCCAGATTCCAAGCTTTCTGCAGCTCCACAACATGCAGAGAGGTGTACTCAGCTGTTCTTGAAAATTGCCACAGGCATAATCCTGTGTTTTTCCTTCTTCAGTTAAAGGAAGTAACATGCCTAAGGGTATCAGCCTTGGCTGGAAAAGCTTTGTATCAACAACGCTTAAATGAGCTGGCTAGCTAAGCTGTCTCCTGAGTGTTACTAGCTCTGGAAAAATCTTTCTCTTGTATGAGCTAAGTCTGCTTAGTGTTTGTTAATGTTTGTAAAATGCATGTGTGTGTGCATGAGGAATCTTCACCTGATCCTGTTATTCAGTAAACAAATCTTTTAGACTGTAAGTGAATTCTGTAATGTTGGAGCATGATGACTTCCAAAGATGTGGGTGAGACTCCTTGGAATAGATTTAGCTGGTATCTTGCAGTTGTCCATATCCAAATTAATCAAATGAGGATACCTCTTAGTCAATGTCAAGAAGCAGGCACTTCCAGCTCATTAGTCATTTCATCCTAAAGCAATTACCTAGAGCAGACCAGATGGATTGGACCCAGAAAGACTTCTGCCAGGCCATCTAAGAGGTGTGAAGAGCTGTGACTCTTGACCTCTAGCTCTGCCAAAGAAATCTCTAATAGAGATGCAGCTATACTGGCAAAAGTTTTGCTGCTTTACTTTGTTCAGGTATAGGATTGTGGTTGGCAGTGCTTGATAGCTCATTACATTCCCAGGGCAAAATACACTTTTGTTGATATAGCTATGTCCACACTAGAAACATTTTGCTGCTAAAGTGCATTTCCTGTACTCTGTGCCTTATAAAGACCTACTGTCTGACTCATACAGTCATAAGTGTTTGCAATTGTAGGCTTTTTTTTTTTTTTTTCCTGAAAGAGTGCACAGAAAATGCTTTATCTTCTTAATTTCCCAGTACACTACTTCAGAAATTTTATGTTATGTCCTGGAGATACACAATAATTTCACTCCGAGGTTCTGAATTTGTCACAGTAGCCCTCCTAAGCTATCCAAAGGATTTCTCTTTACCCAAAAACTTGCTTGATGCAGACACCTATGTCCCCTGAGACAGTCTCTACTCGTTAAAGTCAAAGGTTAAGTATCAATAAGACAGTGCCAAACATTTAGGACTTATCACCAGAGAGAGGCTATGGCCTTAAGGACACGTCAGCTAACATGGTTTAACCAGCATGCTTTAAAGTGCTCAGGGTTGCAGGCTGAGATGTACTTTAGTTTATGTCTTAGGCTGCATTGTATGAAAATCCTACTTTGCTCAATTTTCAAAAGTGCTAGAATGTTTTTAATCTAATCTCCAAATTCTAAAAGTCTATAAGGTTGTGTTCATGCCTGAATATGTTGCTGATAACTTCCACCATATTCAGGAGTTCTTTTTAGTTCTGGCTTCTTGAGTCAGGAGATCTTTTATTTCAAGAATTACGATGCAGAACAAAACTGGAAAATATGAGAACTCCCAAATGTACATACATACAAATGCATATACGTAGACGTATACACACAGTCTTGTGATTTGTGTATCAAGTAAACTACTGCTTACACTTCAAATAATTATGTAAGACTTTAGTCTGGTTTATGATGCTTTTCTTGTTTTATTTCAAATCATCAAAATAAAATCTAGAGTCCAGTGACTCCCACCAGCCCCCATGAGTCAGCAAAAATAACCTGCAGTTTACCTGAGAATCCCAACTTGCTCAAAGTGGGAGTCAGTAGGACAATTCTGCCACCCTGCAACAGGCAGTAAGTAGACAGCAAAACGTTTGGTCCTGTTGTTGCTTGCGCCTGACAGCCCCCTCAAAATAAATTTTGTTCAGTATTGTCCCAAATAGCAAGCTGTGGCCAGAGTAATTTATAACTTAACTTCAGGATCTCAATAATATATATGTAGAATTATGTAATTCATATTCCTCTTGTTAATCAATATCATTTAACAAATATAAGGCAGTTGCCTTCCTGCCAATCCAGTTTTAGATATCTGTAGAAAAAAAAAAACAAAACACAGAAGCTCAAGTGTTCTGATGAAAACTAGGCCACAAATGTTCTACCTCAGATCTTTTACACATGCAGGTATGCAGGTGGTACAGGCACACAAGTATGGATACACGCTTTTATGCCTTCAGAGTTCCAATGCAGTTTGGAAACATTCCTTTGTTCTGCCTCCAGAGGGAAAATATATGCAACTTTAAAGACAAAAATGTTGGTAGAATTTATAGCAGCTCTGATATAAAATGTACCACTGCAAAAGTCATGTAACTTAATGTTATATGCAGTGTAAAACACTCATATATTTTTCTTATCAACAAAAGGTAAAATGACTCATATGATAGCACTGCCAAATGGCTTGCAAACTGGGATGAATCCTTTACAGAGAAAGTATGTGATAATATATCACAGGTGGCACTAATGACCAGTCTTTTTCAGTGATTGAGATTAGCTCTTATTTTTTTAACCTTCATTAGGATATTAACACCGGCACTTCAGAGCACATTCCATGTGCATATGATGAGCCCAAGTTATATATGACAGAATCTATGCGAGGTATGACAGTAAAAAAGTCAGCATCAATACAGAGTTCTGGGGAAGTGTTTGCTGAGGAGTTCCCTAAAATAGAGACTTCTTGTTGCCAGGTACTTGATGTGGAGGAAATTTTGAGGGGAATACAATACACTGGAAATATGAATCTGATATTAAAAAAGTACAAAAGAAAAATAAATCACCCTGTGTGACCCCAATAAAGGCACACTTTACAGCACTGTGCCTATAAAAACTTTGTTATCATCAGAATACTGTTGCTGAGCTGGTGCTTGGTGGGTCTGAAGTAGGAAGGCTAAAAGACCACTGGGCTGCCTTTTAGTATGAGGTTAAAGGCTGCTGATACAGAGAAAGTGAGAAATATTGGATCCAAATGTTTGTGACCAAGGTGACCTGCTCAGCTTCAAGATTCCACACTTGAATATCTTTTTTAATTTCATTTTGTATTAAAATCACATCAGCACAAGAGAGAAAAATAACAAATCTGACGAGTGATATTTGTGTACCTGCATGTGTTTCCTGATATACATGAATACAAAATAGTAACCAAATGTACATTTTAAAGTAATAGCAAATTGCTCATTTATTTTAAAATGCAATACACTCAAACAGACATTGTAGTTGCTTTAGTAAATGTATCCAGTGTTCCATTCCATCATTATTCACAGCTGGAAAGAAATACGAGAGAAGAGCTGGATCAGCTGTATTGATTAGGGTCATTACTCAGACTTCCAAAGACAGTCTGTGCAATCAACATAAATTGGTGATTAACAGGATCATTTATTTGGAAGCATCTGGAACATGAAACCATGGGGATAGTCAAAAGATCTGTGAGTGAAGACTATATTTTGCCTTTTATTGTTTCCATGAATGCTGTTTTCCTTGTAAATACTTTTTTCTGTCTCTTTTATACCCTAATCTTTGATGATTGTGTGCACTATGCATGTCTAGTAGGAGCCTTGAAGGATGATAATTTAATGGGGGTTTTCTCAGTGGGGAGAAAATTAAAATGTACAGCCTTTTGTCTGTATGGTGAGTTGCTAAATCACTTTCCACAGTATGACACAGCTTGCGGCATTATACGTGACATAAAAACTCTTCATTAACATGTACCGTTACTATGTCCTACTGTGAAAAATGTGGCATATTAGTTGGTCTACTTATAAGTAAACCTTGTTGTAGGAGAAGATTTTGTTCTTCTATGAATAATATATCAATCTGGAAGTGTATTTATAAAATAGTTTTATCATGACAAAAATGCAAAGTAAGTTGAAAGGTCTCTCTGACTTTTAAATCAAAGTCTTTATTGCATCTCCCTTACTGTCTGTGTAAGCTTTTAGCAAGCAGAAGGCAAGGCAAGGAAATACAGAATTCATATCAGAAAAGGGAAGAAGTACAGTTGACTTTGGCGGGGAATTTATGGTCCATTATTAATTTTGCCTGCTTGCAGCCAAAGTCCCTCTTGCGCCAGTAAAGGTCAGAAGTGTTCATGTGGCAACTCTGTCGTGCGCCTGTGCGACACGAAGGCTACCGAGTCTGCGGGATGACATGCCACGTGTTGGGGCTTCACTCTGTCTGTGGCTGTTCCTTTCTTCACCGTTACCTAAGTGCCAGCTGCAGAGTGCTGTCCACAAAGGCACAGGAGAAGGCTGGACCTGGTGGGCTCTTCTTCTAAAGAGATGGCCATTAATGCTCAGGCCTCACTGAGGGCGAGGGACAGACAGTATAGCACTGTCTTTTGGCACAAGCTTTTTCCTTTCTGTGTAGTAAGTGCATAATTGGGCTCCTGCTACACTGTTACTGGAAAGTAGTTTCAAGGTGTAGATGACAGCTGGGAAGAAAGCAGGATGCGGAGATTGTGCCAAAGATGCAGAAATTAAGGACATCTGCAACCTGATTTAATACAAATTAAGTATGCCCTGCAGGCTTCTGGTCCTTCATCCTAACTTTGACTAGAGACATAGGTAAGAACTGCAATTTGAACATCAATGTCTCTTGCACACATTCTACTCTTTTGTTACCATATACCAGGCATCCACTGAACTTGTAATTTAGTGTCAAAAATGGACCTTCTTTTGGTAACAACAGACTGTCATTTCAAACCGCGCTGTACAGACAAAGCACTAAGGTTTGTTGGTGAGTGACTAAGGAAATTATTTGTACATTACTGAAAATGAAATGCAGTATAATATAGTACTCGGCAGGGAATTCTGGATGGGAAGAAGACACTTTTTTTTGTGAAAGGTAGGGATATATAGTAATGGTTGATTAGAAAGAAAAAAATATTCTAACTGGGCAAATTCTGTGATACCTATCTGCCCTCACAGGCACCACATGGAATTAAATAGTTAACAACCAATGACACGTTAGTTCTTCCTGTGTTGTATTAAATACAGATCCAGGGTATTCTCAGTAGTAGACATTGCTGAACTAGCACTAGCACTTCTCTCATGCAACTCTATTTGATTGTCACTAAGATACTTACCTAAGAATAAGGTAATATTAAAAACATAAACAATAAAAACATAAACAGCATCAGGCCTTCCATATTTCCTTGTCGTCTTTTTGGAGGAGTGGTAGCTACAATTTGTGCAAAATGAGAAGTGACATCTTCTTCCATAAAAATCTAATAAATAGATTGAGAGATTAGCTCAGTTTTATCCAACAAAAGATCTGGAAATACAATTTGACCCTCATGATGACCTATGAAAGCTGAAATGTGACGTGTGGTTTTCTAAACAAGGTTAGGGCCTCAGAAACTTGTAGTGAGGTTTTTAAGATTGCTGTTCTGCTTTGCTCACTGGCAAAAATAAATCTAGTCTCCCTAAAACAGACCCAGTTCCTTCTGAAACACAGAAAACCTGTGCTGTTCAGCGTAATGCTCATTTTGATTAGCCTGCTGTCTGCAAATGAACCGAACTCTGCCAGTGCCATTCATCACACAGTTTCTGCATCATCAATTTCTCTCCCTGCAAGGGAAGGAAGGTTAAACGTGCAGCCTTTCACTGCAAGGTGTGCACGCTTAGATTCTGCACAAGGAAGATAAAGCTTGTCAGAATGAAGTGATGAGTCATTGCTGTTCTTCTGGTTTCTTAAATATTGGCTTATTTTAAAACCATAAGCTATTTGCCATTTAATCCAGAAAGAAATTACAGTGATATTTAACTAATACCTGACAGACCAAATCCTGTCAGTCCTGGCCATTATTCCTGTATCCAGGTTTGTTGCAAGAGTAAAGGGGTTAGTATATCCCTTTTTTGCTATTACATCCACTTCTCCCTAGATGCTTTTCCCTTGCAGCTGTTTGGTATTGAGAACAAAAGAAATT
>VZSV01000003.1:9783893-9826158 GCA_013398735.1 Nothocercus julius
TTATATAAATAATATGATATATAATTATTATATAGATATATATTTTTTTTTCCTTTTTTGACCCCTTCCATCCATGTCCAAATCTCTTATTTCACTAGGACACCTTAGCCTGTTTTCTATCTTATGTCAGTAAGCACATTAAGTCATCAGGTGCCTGGTACCACCACAGAAAATCAGTAGCAAATTCAGTATGCAATTATCTATTCCAAATAAAAGCAGAGATGTATTAGCTTCCTCTAAGAGAAGGGCATACTTCTGCCCAGTACCCCATTACAATCACAGATTCATCTACCTCAACTTTCTATTATGATAATTATTTCCAGTATTGATTGATCTTCATGGTTTTCACTAGGTGCTTCAGTAATTTTAAAGGAATTCATGAAGGCAAGGTGTCAAAGAATTTGTATTAGTCATAATCATTGAGCATATTTGCCCCTTGGCTGGAGCATGCCAGAATGTTCAAACATTGGTGTTGCAATGATTTGTGTTTAAGAGTCATGGGTATCCCCATTTTCCTTCCCAGTAATTGCAGGAGGGAAGATCCTGAGCTGCTTCTCAGAATTCATTCTCTTGGAGCTGTGAAATCCCCCAGTTGCTACTAAGTTCTGGAGTAACTGGAGAATGTCGCGGTCTTCTTTTTGAAGCCGGACTCTTCTGCCTTGTTTTGACTCTGAGTAATTCGAATTCTTAAAATCTAGCACTGTTTTCAAAATCCCAATCAGCAAGCCGTGTTGGGGTTGTGGGTTAGTAGATTTATATATTTTGGATGGCTCATCTCCCACCAATAGTGGATTATTCTGGAGAACAGATGGGAGGCCTGAGGCCACCTCTGTCCCTGCCCTCCCTGCTGCAGGGCCTCAGTGCCAAGCGCAGAGCAGCTGGTACACAGCGAGATCCCAAATGGCCACCAGCGTTGAACATCACCAGGACTTAATGTGCTGTATAGAGTCATTCTATGGCAGGCCCCATCTCCATCATATCCCCAAGTGATGGATGAGCAGCATAAAGAGAGGTAGAGGGGCCTAAATAACATAACCTATGATACTCATTGGGAATAATAAGATTTAAGGGGGGTTAAAGGAGGAGATGGGAGAAGAAACGAGAAATATGATATGCACTGAAGTACAGAAGATGTGGTAGTAAGAGGGAGATGTCAGACCCATGCCATGGAAAAGGCAGATTAACTGGGAAGCATGCCCAAGCCCTCCCCGGACAATGAGAGTAAAGTGTTCCTGACATGATCCCTTTCCCTGGAAAGGCAGGACTCGTAGAGCTTCCCTTGCCATCCCAGCCCAAGCTGGGATGGGAGGTAGCTGTGCCATAGCCTCCCACATCACAGGAGGGGAATTGGGAGAAGGGGGAAAGACGCCCTCCATTGCCTCAATTACTGAATTAAAATGGTTGTTTCTGAAAATGCTGGAGGACCAAAGAAGGCAGCGGTTCACCACCCTCACCTGCAAGTAAAGAAGGATGTTCAACCGCATGCTGTCGGACGAGCCTCCAAACTCATCAATGCTTATCTGAAACTCTCTTTCCCCCAAAACATAGGCTTAGATAGCTAAAAATGTTTTGGAGTAGATAACCTGGATCCGCCTCAAGCCTTCACAGTCCGTGAAGGAGCTTTTGAAGCATCATGCTGGGGACAGAGATGAGGGAGTATTTAAGAACAACCAGTGAGCTCAACACAACAGTAGCTTCAACAAATAAAGAGATCATTGTTTTGAGCTGGGAGGGTATTGTTTCATTGGTTTTATTTATTTATTTATTTTTCCTGGCAAGATGTTGCCTTCCAGTTAATTGTATGCTCCTTTCTGAAACCAGAACATCGGAAGCACAACATGTTCCCTGAACTTGCTGGAATAAGCATTATACATGGTCCCCCAGAGCACTTTCATTAGGCTGATTCTTTGCTGTCAGTACATGTGACTTAATTATGTCTAAAAAGCCCATGCAAACCAGCCCTTGTAGAGACTGCGACAGTCCTCAAAGGGCTCTGGGGCCAACCTTTAGTGCATAGATTATAACTGTTGCTAAAATTCACATTCATGGACACATTTGTAATATATCCAACTGTTTCTTTGCTGTCTGTGGATAATAATGTACTAGAGACTCCTCTGGCTTAGCTTCTGGAAATTGTTGTATTCTGAAAATTGTTAAGTGGGTTATTAAAAAGTGATCCTCCAAGTAAATCCTAAAGTACGCCAGGCACTGGATAAAACCTGAAATGTATCAAGTATCACAAGTGGCTTGTTTGCTCTCTGTAGCAACTTCTGCGTGGTACTTTGCCACACACATAGTCGAGTTAGGTCTGAGCAAGGCGGCTTGGAGAAAGCTAACCAGGGCAGCAGTGCTGCCGTATTGCTCTGTGCCAGCAGCTTGGCTTCCAGCACCCGGGCTACCTGAGCCAGCACACGCTGGGTGTTTCTGAAGCTGCCCCATCATACTGTGCAGACAGTCCCTCTAACCTGCCCGCACAGACATCATGCTTACCTGGAGAATTTTTTTAATTTCTGCATGTGCAGAAGTGGGGGCATACAGCTGCATTCAGGCTAGGTCTCCTGCTTTTTTGGAAGTGTTGGTTCTTAAATGATTGATTTCAGTCTCCTTAGACTTAGGACTTTGGGCTCTTATCTGATCTTTTCCCCCCAAAACCAATACTCTGCAAGATATTGCTAATTTCATATCGTCCATGAAGGTCCCTTTCACTATGCTTGATTATAGCTAGGATTGATGTCTAATTTTTCTTTGGCAGGCTTGGATGGGTAGTCCGTAGTAATGGTGTTGCTGGTCTTTATAATGATGTATTCACTGTATGCATTGTGGTATTCACTTTGAAAGCTGCATGATCATAAAAGATGAGGTAACAGTGGGTAGCTCTGCCTAGATAGCATTGATATTATTCTCTGCTTCATTAAATGTCAGTTTTAGAAGTAGTAGCAACATGAAATCTTGTAATGCTCTATTGATAAGCAATATTTTCAGAAGAATATTTTGTGAGCTAACAATATTACATGGAATTTCCTAGGAGGAGAACCAGCTAGAGTGGGAGTATGGAAGTAATGTGTGCACATGGACATATGAGAATGATGTGCACTGTTTAACATTTCCATTCCTTTAAGTTTTATTTCAAACAAAGTAGAATTGCAAAACTGCCTTTTGAACTGTTCTTCACAGGTTATTTCATTCCCTCAAACAAAGAAATAAGCCTCCATATTATTATCTGTGACAGCCTTCTGTTATAGCGGTCCAAAACTCTCTGATAATTCCTTGATGTAACTTTGCAGTACTTTAAACCATTACTGCAGAAGACAGCATTGGTTTTAGATGTGAAAATGGGACTGCTTTAGTTGGCATTCAGCAAGCATTCTTCTCTGGCAGGGAATATGACAAAATTGCAGGATGGGGAGAACAAGCCTTGCACTGATCTCTGGAAGTAATGGATCATTGCACTGCTGCATTAATCTGCCTCTTCGGTGTCTATACATTATAAAAATTCAAGCATGTTGTACATTGCCTGCCTCCAATACAAGTAAAAAGTGAAAGATTTACAGGGTACATTTCAATTCACGTACACCAGGCCAGTGAGACTACACAACTAGTGGATTCAACTTACTGCAAACATCATCTTTGCCTTTTAACATCTTCACTCTTCCTGAGGCTAAAGGGCTTTATAAGGGCAATGTTATGTGTTTGGGATTAGTCAGAAGCCTCGGTCATTTGGAAAGTCATATATGCAAGAGATGGCAAAAACTGCTTCTTTTTTTTTAATGATCTATATTTTGGCCTTTGTGGACAACCGTGGAAAAAAATCTATAGAAGTCATTAGTGAAAATTTATGCAATAAAAAAAAATAGCAGTGGTTAACCTATTAAATTATTTGAATCTGATCTACTGATTCAAGACTGGTTGGGGATATATTTGACTCTTTTTTCGCAGTAAGACAGTTGTATTTTTGCACTACAGAGTCATTTGCAAACCATGAGCCTCTAGAATCATTAGCAAGAACAAGAACTCTTCTCCTGATACCTAAAAAAAATGCTTAGAAGATGAGACATAAGCAAACCAGATTAGAAATCTAAGAATGAAACACCTGGCTTTGGAAATGACAAGCATTTGATTGCACAGGTTCACAATTCATAGAATGAAAATTGCAGCTCACTCCATTTAAATGAAAGATTTTACACTCTTTAAGCAAAGAAACTCAAGATCCATGGATCATACACTGCAAAATAAGGCTGAATTAATCCTCTTTGCAATGATGAGATGGTATTTCTTCAAGTTACATTTCTTCAGGATTCAAGTTTTGCAGAAAATGTAGAAGTACAATTCCTTCAGTGAAACCTCATATTTTAAAAATATATTTTGCTTTTGAAACATCTTCAGTTAACTGCTGGCATAAGCTGTACCAGTTGCACCCGAACTCATAACTGATCAGAACTGGATCGTCTTGCTATTATGTTCAACTTACTAGTATTTACAAAGTTGCTATGGTGACAATGGTAGCTCTGGTTAAAAAATTAGAATGATCTTATTTTGTTTAATCACAAATTCCATAAGATCGCAGCATGGCTTCAAAAGTACACTCCCACCAAAATGTATGCCTGCTGCCCTCTTTTCTGAGCAATTTTATCTTTAGTAAAATACTAGCATAATGGGAACTCTGCCCTCTGCTTGGGTACCTTACGACAGTCTATTCAAATTGCTATATGTTTTAAAATAGTTTTAGAATAACAAATTGTTCATTTCTTGAAGGAAATATCACAGTAGACCCAAGGGAAGAATCTACAGTACAAAATGCCTGGGGCTTGCTTCACATTCTTTTTGGTCATTCTGGTGAAGCAAAGCAGCCCTAAAGGCAAGCTGACCGTGCCCTTTAATATTGGTCTGACGTGCCCTGCAGGTTAAGGCAAAGCTTCAGCACGCGATTAATTTATGCCAAGGGGGCCTGAGTCTGCCTTCGGGGTACACAGGTTGCCTGTAGAAGCTTTTGCCCACAGACCTACCCAGATCAGCTTCCAAAATACTTGGGCAATAGATTTTGGAGGCTTTTGGAGAAGATTTCATCTTCTCTCAAGCAGGCCCAGGGCTCCAATATGCAGCAGGATGGCCTTCCAGTGGACTCTCTCATAAATGTGTAGTTAACCTTGTCCAAGGAGGGAGAGAGTCGTTCGTCACTGATCTCTGGAAGAATCTCTCTCTTCCATTGATTGTATAAGGTGGGGATTGGTATTAACATTCTACCACTTAAATCCTGATTTAAGCCTAAAGCTGGGCACAATGACAAAATTCTCTGCAAGGCAAAGAATATTTTAGGTACTAGAGATTATATTCACATTGAAGTGCAGGTGCTGCTCTCAGCTGAAAGGTGATGCCAGCAGCATCACTCCGCAAAGGGCCTGGAGCCAGGACATGGAGTCATCCTTCCTAAAAGCAGGTCCAGGTATCAGCAGAGTGGTGCCATTCAGGTGCTGAGGATGCTAAGAGTGTGCTCCTAAGTTGCCCATGAGCTGTGTCTCATTGAGACTGCAAAGAAAACTTGGTAGGATGAGCTGTTTCATTAGCAGCCATTAAGGTCCTCAGAGTGGTTCAAGACCATGTTCCCATCCAGCCATAGTTAGGTCTTCAATAAAAGGTAAGTTAGAGTTCAAACTCAGCCCATGGCTTACAGTACAATGTAAATATTGCTGTCATCCCAGTAGATAAAAGACAGTGAAACATGACGTAGAGAAACAAAGGGAAAAAAGGGTGGCTTTGAAGTTTTGCTGATACATTAAATCCTAATTTTAAAAGGTGAAAGGTAAGATATGAGTAAGATGTTGATTTCATTTCAAAGCTCTGGTTTTAGATGACAAAGTTTACTTTAAAAATATATTTTCTTTAATGTGTGGGAGAAAGTGTCACAGCTTCTTTCTAAAAATATTGGAAGAAATGCTGATGGCAGGAGAAAACTTGGAGAGACTATCTTGTCTTAACAAGCAAAAGTAAAGCCTGTGTTGATATTATTCCTATAATAATAATTCCTGACAGGTAATCCTTAGTTTATTTGGAACAGAAATGTGTTAGCCTGGATGTCAGAATAAGTATTGTCTTTGTTTGTCTTGTTACAGTTCTGTTTGAAATTGCTTTAAAGGAAATTTGCTTTGCTCTGACTCCTCTCTCTCTCTCTCTGGCTCTCTTTTAAGGTCAACTCAAATCAAAACATACTCTTGGGATAACGCCCAGGTTATTTTGGTCGGTAACAAATGTGACATGGAGGATGAACGGGTAATCTTCACTGAGAGAGGCAAGCACTTAGCAGAGCAACTTGGTAAGAAAATCCATGGCAAGAGCTTTATGATTGCTTGTAACAATGCACAACAGAATTGCTACAATATTTGTAATGAAATGTTCACAATACAGTCATTGTAAGGAAATGCCTCCATATGACATCTCTATTTTTTTTCTGCAGGCTGAGGTCTAAACTGCCCTTGTTGGTATCATTTAAATTATAACGTCATTAGAATGGACATGTGTCCAGTGACGACCTTATGCAGAACATGACATGCCATCTAAAAGTGCCCACAAAATCAGAAGCTGGTTACGCTAAGGACATATCTCATACAGCCTTCTTTATTGTGTTCCTCAGATAGAAAGTACATTTGGGACTTTGTCATATTGTCCATATGCATGCAGATAAAAATCGTATGTTTATGTAGGTATAAACACATGTAGATATGTTCTAGCCAGGGNGGAGAAATAAATAAATATGAAAAAGTGAGTGACACTAAGATTTAGCTTGTCCAAAACTGGACCATCAGGAGTTCTTGCCTTCCTTGTAAACTTTGACTGTTTCTTCTTATTCAAAATCTGGGGGACAGTTTTAGAAGTGAGAGAATAAAAATGCCAATTAATGAGGCTTCAGTCTGTCTTGCCTTTTGGAAGTGATATTTTAATTTTGAGGGGAAAAAACATACTTCCATTAGCTTCCATTGATTGCAACTTATCTCTGTCAAAAATCGAAGAAAACCAGCAGACTCTAGTTTGCCTGGGGCAACGTGTTTTAGTTACTATTTTTTCATCATTGTAATCAGAACCAAAATAGAATTATTTTTAATACGGTGAGATAAATCCTCCTAAGACTCCCATCTGTGCTGCTTTGCAAAACACAAAAAAAGAAGGGGAGAGGAGACATGAGGACAGGGCAGGGTACAGTTTCTCTGAGTTTTCTGTCTTTGCTTTGAATCTACTACCAGCTGGTTTCCTTTTATGGTTCTCAATTTTTATAACCTAAGAAATACTGAACAATTGTTTCCTGTTACCTGCTGTAGATTTTAGATACCTCTGTCACACCCCTTTTTTTTTCTCCAGGCTGAAAGTTCCCAGACTGTTTAATTGTTTAGGATACAAAAGCCACCCCATATCTTAGACATTCCTTGACTCCCTATTCAGTAACTTTTGTAAACAGTACATTATTTTGGAGAAATTAATTCATGCTTATTTAACATTGTAGCGTCATAAAACATTACATGAGAATGAGAGGAAAACAGCTGAGTCATGTAACATTACCTCAAGGAGATACCAAAAAAACATAGAAATGTGGCAAATCAGCCATTAGAGGGAACCAATTAATGTAATGTTAATATTGATGTAAGAATCACAGTCATCATATTTAAACAAGTTTTTTCACCAATCACTATGAAGTAATTTATATGCCATTCTGTCACTTCATAAATTTCCACTTTGAGACCTACAAGTGTTTGTTGCTTAGCGAAAAATGGTACAGCACCAATGCAGTCAGCATTTACATGCTCTAAAGCATTTTAGTAAAAAAGGTTTGGAACTTCTTGCAAGTAAAAGCGCATGTTTACTTACCCGCCTACATCACTCACAGAGTTGCCAGCCGACCTCAAAGCTTCATATGTTCATAAAATTTTTGTCATTTGTCAGAACAAATATAAAAAGAATGACTCACAGATGGCATGAATTTCATGGTTCCTTTCATCTGTGGTCTGTATGATATATGGCGATCTATATTGTGGCACAGGCTTAGCAGGCAGAGCTGTGGGCACAGCCTTTGAATAGACAGTGAGTAACTGCACATGAACATGGGCAGTTGCCTATGTAATTTGATACACATTTTCCCAATCTATTTGTGCCATTTTGCTAATATTATGCCTGCAAATTATGTGCATAATTTGATTTTCATTTTTGCCTTTGGTTATTCATGTGCTTCTTTACAACTCAGATTTTCTGTGCATATGCTACAAATAATGTAAACATTTATTAGTTTAACTGCAAGTTCTGCCATTACAAGGTACTTTATAACTCTAAGGCCCAGGGTTCCCAGGTTGCTGTAGAAGCACAGCCCTGCCACAGGCCCAAAGCATGTTTGTTGTGCTCATGATGCTTCAGTTACTAGGAGGATACTGCATAATCTGTCCCAAAAGTCTTGTTATGTTTCCTGTAAGGTCCTATTTGCGCTGACCTTCAGAGTGCCTCCACAGCCACCACTCACAAAGGCAGTTACTTCATCCCTCAATTTTTAACACACACATCATTGTGCATGGGTTTTGTTTCAAGGGAAGTTTCTTCTGCTCTCCTCCTTTCTTCTCACTTCCTTTGGACCTTAGAGTCATTATTTTCTTCTTTATCTTTCTTTTCTTCTCTTGGTTCTCAGTGCTTTGAAAAACAGCCCTATCAAAAGCAGGAAGAAAATTTCTCACTCCAAACCAGCCAGCCTTGCATATTTTATATTCATTTTATTATTGGCTCGAGCATGCACATAATAACAGTGAGGACATGCCAGAGAGAAACAAGAGTCAGCAGTGATTAGATTCTTCAAATTAAATCTATTTAGAATCCCAGTCAGTCTGAAATCAGAGTGTTTTTCAGTGCCACATGCTTATACGGTGTGAAATTCAGCACCCATTCACTTATGTGTGATGTGACCAAGCCTACAAGATTAGGCCTGCTGATAAAATTCATCAGGAAAATGTCTGACTAGTTTCTGAGTCCTACCAAAGCTTGGGTGTAAGGTGGCAACTCTGCAATGTAAAGTAGGGGTAACCTTCACTTGTCTGTAGGTCCTTGGGGGTGACGAACACTGCGGGGATATTAGGCTTCAGGGAAATTAAGCAGCAAACAAAGAGACCTCTTTCGGGCTGTGATTTTGACATCTAACTGTGGAATGGAGCGGGACTTGGCGCCCCGGCGCACAGCTGGCCGGAACACCGAGATCCGCGTTGCCTCTGCTGGCTGGAGGCCTTCGCGCGGAAAGCAGGGAGCCAGCGGTTCCAGGAACACGGCATATGGCTACACTCAACTTTGCATTACAAGTGAAAATAATTGGGTTGTGCAGGAACAAGCCTTTTTCATATTTCCATCCTTTGCCATTTTTTAGTTCTTTAAAAAAGGCAAATGTTGCTGCCAGAGGAAGGAGCCAGACTGACAGCACTGGCAAACACAAAGTCTTTGCTTTAGTCATAACAGACACAGAGTATTGGCAGAGCGATTAAAAGCTCAAAAACACCTGTCCACAGGATGTTTTTCTGTGGAGGAGAATTGCCCTTTACTTCCATGGACTCTAAGTGGCCTTACAGGAAAGGTACTTAATGACAAAGCCAAGCAAGCTATTTGTTCACCAAATGTCTCCTGTAAATAAACAAGAAAAAAAATTCTTTGCCGCAGATGTAATTTATTCTCCACGTGCCCTATTTCATAAAGTATCTGGAAGCCACAAACCAAGTCACTACAACTGGAATTTATATGGAAAAGTTTTGTCCTGAAAGACTAAAAAAAAGGTACTTACTAGGCTGTAAATTACTACACAGTAATTGCCCTTCAAATGTGTGCTCTGTCATAACTGAGGGTCCCCCATCAGCTTTTCTTTTCCAGTTTGGCCATCCTCAAGGGAGGATAAATATCTTCATATTTCTATTAATGGTAACTATATTCGCTCTGTCTAGAATGATGCTAAAGCACTGCTCTCTGCTGAGATGTAACAGCAAAGTTCTGCCTTCTAGGTAGCTGGGGCATAATGTTCTTTTCATACTTTTCTCAGCACTGTCCAGCACTTGACCTTTTCCGCACAGCCTAGTTCCCGCTCAGCCAGCCTGAAAGCAGAGCACACTGTAACCAGGCCATCCAGCAAGTGCGGGGGGAAGAGCAGGGGTCACCAGCTGCTTTCAGTCTAGTTCCCTAGCAAAGAAGGCCTTTGCAATCCTCCCGTATTTCCCTGCGCCTGCCTCTCTCTTGGTGAGAGCATCTGTGGAGTCAGCATAAGTGCAAGACAGAGAATGAAGGAAGTCAGAAATTCAGGCTGCTTATTTGCTTCAGGGTGGCTATCTGAACTGCTTTTTCCTTGTGAGAAGAAGCAATTCCCCAGTGCTTCTGAAGCTACAGAGAAACTAAAATACTATTCAGATCAGTTCTGTAAACCTGGACTATCTTGTGCTCTGGAACCTTAATCTGTATCTCCCATATGCTCAAAAGCCTTGGCCGCTTCTGCCCTTTCGGCTCGGTTCTGCCTTACCCGCACGCGTGCCTCTTGGGCTGCGTCAGGTCTCTGCAGCAGGCTGCTCTGCTCCGTCTCAGCCACCTCGGCAGTGCAGGTCACGGCGGCAACATGGCTTGAGCTCCGCTGTCATGATAACTGCAAAGGATCCACCTTGCTTCAATCTCATACATAGAAAATCTTCCTCTTAGTTAACAGCAAGCACTGGGAAAGAAACTGAAGGAAGCATTAAAAGGCATGGACCTGAGGCCATCACTCATGGGCATTTTGGAAGCACACGGTCAAGGCCCTATTAATAAAATATTCGCCAGATGAGTCAGGAGGAGGGGAGAGGTCACTAGCAAAAAGCTCTGAAAAAACAGTCATTACAAAGTGAAAAACAACCAGAATTCAAGAGTTTGTACATCTTTTTACTTTTTGCTAAAGTACTTATTCCAGACACACTCTTGTAGGAAATATAGCCACACTCTGTCTGAAGCTGTTGCACCAGCATTCACAGAAAGAGTTATTGATATTGATTTTTTTAAAACTGCACAAAACATCTCTTAACTGTCTTAACTAGGTACACAAGGCTTCCTATATGACCATTTCTGCATCTACAGGACCTACTTCTACTGACCATTTACAGGTCATACATATATATGTATATATGCACATATATACACATGCGCATATATATATACGTTTATTAAAAATGTGTATATATGTATACATTCATGTATACATACACACATATATATTTATATACATGACATACATATTTATATATATGACCATTTACAGGTCTTATATTTGAGTATAGTTCAGTCCACCCTGCAGCAGGAACTGTGCAAGGCAGCACAGCTGGGGAGTCCCTATTTGCCAGCCAGGATATTAATCAATGCATTTAAGCACATAAATAGTGCCTATCAGCTGACCTGTACAGAGGAGGCGCTGCCTGGGAGAATCTTCAGGACAGAAAAATCCCTCCTGGAGCGCTCCTGTAAGAGCTATTCAGATGCTTTCCTGGGAGAGCAGCTAGGGGTTCTCTCAGTTGTTTTCTCTGAGGGGTCCCCTTGTTGGCCCTCAACCCGCTGCCTTGCAGGCCTTCTTGATCCTCCTCCTCCTCCTCGTTCTGTCTCCATTGCCCTAAGCAGTGAAGGAGTAGTGCTTATCCTATTGCTTTTCAGCAGTATCATAAGCACAACTCATACACTAAGATCTGTCTTTGCTTGGAAGGTGTTGTAGCTGTTAGGGAAGGCAGTATTTACCAGCAAAATATCCTTGCTGTGTTAGACAAATTTCAAGTTAGTGGGTCCTCCCTTTGATTTCATGCTTGGCTTTCATCTCTTTATTGATTTGAGAAGGAAAAGAGCTCAAATGTGGAAGGGGAACAAGGAATTAATGCTTCTTATTACTGATGGGATCGTGGGCAGTGACATTACTGGATTATGGCCAGGCTAGAAAGCCATTAGCTAGACAGTAATAGTGATATTCTGTCACAGTTGTGACTTGTTTGTCTTGTAAATACAGAACAGTGTTCCCAGCAGTCAAGGGAGTGACTCCTGATTTTATGCCGTGTAACAGAAGTTATATCTGCTCTGCAATCGAAATGTCGTGGTTTCAGCTTGCACAAGAACGCAGAGCTGCCCAGTACCTTCCCAGCTGGGTCAGGGCAGCCTGACTGCCACAGCTCACCCTCTTCCAAAGCCTCCATTAGCTGATGACCCGCAGCCACCCCTTTGGACTGCAGTGTAGACACGCACTTCGGAGTGGCCGCTCGCTTCCAGCCACTGCTGAGCAGATGCCAACAGCTATGGAAAGCTCTGGCTGCAGAGTCCAGCACGAGCACGGACAAGGCAGAGGCTCTTCTGCCCGCCAGGTGCTCTCCGGCGCATCTGAACAGTCATCTCTGGCATGGAGCTCCAGAGGAGCCCTGAAAACCACCGAGGTTCCACCTTCATTCCACCTCTTCCTTCTATTTCAAAAAGAAGACAATACATAAATCCTGCTAAACTAATTGATTTGAAATACAGATTTAAACCAGCACCTAATATATGATTTCTGTATACTTTGTCCTTTATTATGTATGTTCTTCCTGCTTTCCAGACTCATGCAGAAAGGAGAAGTTTTCAAGCCTGGAGGGTTAACCTCACATCAACATTAATGGAAGTTGCATGAATAAATCCCTTTACAATGTTTATATCTCTAAGGGTTTACTATCTAAACCAACTACAAACACTAACTTTGGCTTGCAGTTAGTTCCTATGCTGTTAAACAGTTTAGCAGTTTGTGACATTTCAGCACAAGGCACTTTATGTAAATTAAAAATATTAAGGATATTTAGAACAGAGAAGAAAGTTTTTGCACTGATTATTAGCACTCATTGGGATATCATGCCAAGCTAAATATAATTATCTACTGCAAATCTACACTAATATTCAAACATGCAAAAGCTATTCATTAAGATTGCACATTGGATTAAATGTGCATATTATATCTTATTTAGAGGGCATACTGAATGCATGGTATTAGTGGTATCCAAGTAGTTGCACTTGATTTTTATGTGGCCTTCTGAAATAAAAGATTAGCCCATTCACTAGAAAAAACACACCATATGCAAAAACAAACAAACAAAACCCACCTATTTTCTGTCTTTTTCACCCCTACTGTCAAGAGTTTGAAGTGACTTGACATTTTCTGAGCGAGATTTTCCTCATAACAAACTATCATGGTAGTTGTACGTTGTTATAGTAATCAGAAAGAATCAAAATAGTTCTGCAAATGCTCAGCCACTTCTGTAAGATTAACAGTGGATTCGATGTTTTGTAAATCTTAATATGGAACCCTTAGGCACTAGAAAGACAGAATTACCAGAAAATCTTAAATTGACAAGGAACCCTCAGGTGCGAGCAATGTGGTAACAGTGGGATAAAGCAGAGCACGGGAGAAAAGACTTAAAAACCAAATAAGCAGAAGATGATAGAGCAGGTGCAGAAGCAGCAGCAGTAGGAGGGGAAGCTCCAGCACGGGTGGAAAGCAGGGGGATTGCAGGTCCAGCAGTACGTGGTCTGCCTGGCCCCTGCAGACTCTAATTTTTCCCTTTGCAATAGTACTCAAATAGGTGAAAAAGTTCCTCTATATAATTGAATTAAGGAGGAAAGAATATGTATGTCTGCTTATTTGTTTATGTACTGTTTTGGCTTGTGAGTGTGTGCCTTTGTCCCAGCAGATTTTCCTCTATTCTGTATAGAGCTCACGCTGCAGAATTCCTCCCTTGCCTTGTTTGCTTTTCTCACTGGGTTGTTTCCACATGTGATTTTCTATTTTGGCACCTGGTTAATGACACCATGGAAATGGCTATTTCCAGTGGAATAATGCTTAGCAGGACCTAATAGAAATGGAAAACAGTGACTTGTTCTTTCACAATGGCCAGACATATAGGGCATTTCAAGCATAACAGTACTCTCGAATTACTGTCAATTTTATTATGAAACCATTTTAACAGTAGAATATGTTTTGGGGCCAATCATGATTTTGGGCTGGAAGCAAATACTCCAATGTAGTTTCTCTGATTGTTTTGCAAATGTAACTGCTTTTGCAATATCGTGTGTGTTCTTCCATGTTTGCTTTCTGAGTCTCTCTCCGTTCTTTCGTGCCCGGGAGAAATTTGTGTATTTATTGGAAAGATTGGAATATGCATCCAACCAACATGTTGTTTATTTTATTAGGATTTGAATTTTTTGAAACAAGTGCCAAGGACAACATTAACGTCAAGCAGACGTTTGAGCGACTCGTGGACATCATCTGCGACAAAATGTCGGAAAGCTTGGAGACAGATCCCACCATTGCCGCCGGCAAGCAGAGCACACGGCTAAAGGACACCCCCCCTCCACAGCAACCCAACTGCGGCTGTTAATGCAGCCGCCAACAAAGGCAGCTCCAGTCTGTTCTATTGCCAACAGAGTATTTATGAATGGTCTATATGCCTTTATTTATACCGTCTGATTAATTTATTTGGGAGAAAAGTCTTTTATTTTACATCAGCAGCTGGTCAAGTATGTATATAGAGATGCTGTTATTAGTTTGTGAGGATGATCCTCTTTTAGCATCTGTTTTTTGCATGCAGGATGGCTGTTAGTTTCTCTTTTCTTTTTATTGTTTTACTTTGTACTTGCTTCAGCTGGTGCCATGTCCTCAGACCACATTTGCCTAGAACTGATTCCTGCTTCATCAGTTTCAAATTATATGCTTGAATCCTTGGGGTAGTGGCCAAGGTATTTCAGAATAAGCTTCCTGGAGCCACTTATAATTTTTCCTGACTGAAAATCAATTTAGAAATATTACTCTAGCAGGCTAATTGCTCATTCTGTCCAGATCATTTGTACAAGGGACATTTCCTGGAGCATAATGCCTTGGCAAACTTGGCCTCACTTAAGATACACACCATGGCTGCTTCGCAATTGCAGGGGGTAGGAAGGACAAACCTCCAGCCTTCCCAGACCCAAAGCCTCCAAATTTACAGCAAAGAACACCCCTGCAAGTTCACAGCTGAGTAAGGGTGTTTATTCCAGATCCTCAGACATAGTAGATATTTCATCCTGTACTATATTTACATTTCCTTGGGAACTGTATGCCTAACATCTTTCTGAAAATGGACTTAATTTCTGAATCCTTCATCTGAGAGAACTGCCAAGACCTGCCTCAGTTGAGGAGGGCTGGTTAGCTCTTTTCAAGCCTACCTGCATTAGGTAATAAAAGTTCTGCTATCATCTCTGGCAAAGCCAGATATGTTATGCTCATTAGCCAAAAACTTTCTTGCCATGTTCCTGCAAATCTGCACATTTAAGCTCTTAGGAATTTCATCTTCCATTCCAACAGTCACTGAGCACCACTGCTACGCTACAAAGGCCACATAGTTCAGACCCATCATAGAGGTGCTGCTGATGTCAGTGTTTGAGGAATTTGACCTCATTTTGACTTTGTCCTGTCAAAAAACAGATATCCTCAGCAATTAGAAATTCACAAGATATTTAAAAGTCTTAGGAGTAATAAATAGTTGTCAACATTTATGGAGTTAAACTGAATAAAATCATAAAATCAGGAAAAGGTTGTGAAGACAAGTGTTAAAAATAGTCATATGTCACTATGCTGAGAAGCACTCACTAATAATTAGCAGCAGTTTCTTACATCTTTGCCCTATGGTATACTGCATTATTTGGGTCACAGTGACATTTTTTAACTAAACAGTTTAATTAAGAAAGAATTATCTGTGTTGTTATTTCTGTTAGACTGGTTTAGGAATAGGTTGACATTTCTCAACACAAAAAATGAAAGGAAGACAGGTTAAATGGCTTGAATAGGTTGAAAAGTTGGATTTTGCAGCCATGTGCTTCATGGCAGTCCCAGGATTTTTGCTCTAGATTTTGGTCAGATTTACACAAGAGAAATCATGATCTCAGTACTCTCAGTTCTCAGCTGGAACTGGCTATTGTAGGGAAACCCCAGAACGACAGTCTTTTTGGAAGCAATTTATTGTCACTTTCCCAAAAACTCTAAAACTTTAGTGTGAGTTCTGGGAGAACAGCAGGACTGGGTTTTCCAATTCTACTTTAAATTATTTGAATTATGTCTTGGCCTAATTCTGTTCCTGCTGACTTCTGTGACAGAACAGCAATTTTCTTAATTGAAAACAGGGTTAGTCCGATACTGAACCCTTTCAGAAATCCCAGCCCAACCTGATCAAGCTAAAGATTTAACCATGCAGTCACACATATCTCATAGCCACTGCCTCTAAGGGGAAGACAGAAGCAGCATTTGGTAGGATCCCCGATCTAAACACAGTTGTGGCACAGTTCTGTCAAGAGCAAGGTTCAGGCTAGCAAAAGACGTATTGTAGTGATACGAGCAGGCTGGATCATTAAATTGACTATAATACATTCCAAACTATTTTTTGCCTTTTTGCAATTTCTGGTGGCAAAGCACTCCCATGATAAAACCCGGTATGCCTGGCTTTACACCCATTTGCTGTCCCTTTCAGCCCAGATATAGGGCTGAATATCCCAGGAGGCAGCCACAGGCAGCCACTTCAGCTGAGGCTTGGTCTGGGACAGCAGGCGAGACACAGAGCATGGCAAATTTCTGAGGGACGAGACACCTCCCGGCAGAGGGTCCTGAGCTCCATAGTGCCAGCTGAACTAATCCCGCACAACCCATTTTCTGAGTTACGATCTGGGCTGATACACGCTATTAGTGGCAGGCTAATCTGGTGCATGGCTAGTACACCAGCCTTGTCATGCTCCGACAGCGTCCTGCTTGCTGCATGAGCCGCCTGGCACAGAAGAAATTCCCGGGAAGCACCGGGAGCACCGGCGCTGGCGGGGCTGCCCCATGAGCCGCACGCCGGCGGAGCGGAGCCTGCACGTGCACGCTGGCTGTTCCGACAGGAGCTCATGTGCACAAGCAGCTGCTCCTGACAGCCCACGTAACATGTTTCTCCCTCGGTTCTTTTCTGTTGGTTTGATTTGCTTCATCCTGTTTGGTGGTGTTTGAAATACCTACGAGCTAGCCTGATCTTCTCTCAAAACATACTCTGTGAACCGCTGTGTACGTGACTGTTACCTGGGACTGTTTGTTCCTTCGCGCTTATCCTTAATGTATGCATAGAAAAACTACCTGAGCAACTACATCTATGTGGCCTTTCCAGAGCATCAGTCTGAAAAATTAGGTTTTCTTCCCAGTCTCCTCAGCTCTGTATATGAAGCCGTACTACCTGCATCTTCTTTTTTTTAGAAACGAAGTGCTATTTTATGGTGCACAGAGTCTGCTGGAGTTTGATCCTGACTTTGAGAATGCTCTGAGTTCAATTGTCTTTTCTTAGGGGAAAAAATGATGGTACAAATCCTATTATCTGATGAGGACAGCTTTGCTTCTTCAATAGCAGACAAATGATGCTGTACTTGCAATTCAAAAGAGACCCCAAAACTTCAAAAGTCAGTCTCCCCCGAAACTCCTATTTATTGCATTCACTTGTGAGAGACAAGTGGCATTTTTAAGAGCATCGAATAAATAAATAACTTTTCTGGTATTAGGACAGATTGCCCCTTGGCCCGTTTCACATGCAGACATACAGCATACAAGCCAAGTTCCTCTTCAGCATGACTCATTCAGATTTTGTGATGTAAACCTGCAAGGATGAAAATCCTCATGGGGTTAAAGCAACATACCTTCACTTGTGCCAAGAGAGGGTGTGGATTTTCTTGATCTACACCATTTAATCTGTACACAGTCTCCTCAGTATGGTTTGACTCCAAGTTCTCCAGGGCTCTTCATCTGTAAGGTCTCAATTCAAGAGGCAACTCAGTTTCCAATCCATTTTTTTTTTTTTTTTGGTCAGTTTTCTTTATTAAGTGGTTATTTAAAACTATTTTTTCTTTTTTATTTAATCTTTGTTTAGACATGGATGCTAACTTAAGCAGCATCTGCAACTGCACATGTATAGTATGCTATAGTATGCGTATAGAGCAGTACGTCTTTGACGCTCATTCAGTTCCCACTGCTATTTGTTCATGCTCAGTGAAGCCTTCCCTAAGTACCAGAGCGGAATTTAACCAGAAAGTCTCATTAGCACCAGAGATCAGCTGGGTTAAGTCTGCAGACTGTAGGATTATTATCATCTGTAGTTCCAGCAGGTGTAAATGGCATGTCATTTATAGCCCAAGGTACCTGGCATTTGATTTGGGGAAGGTGTGGGAAGGGGAGAGACGCATAAATACTAATCTTCCCATAGCTTCAGGATCATGCGTAACATGCAGAAATAAAAGCTAGGGATTTTTTACTACTTTTGGTGATAAATTTCCTTGAGTAATCCTGACATGTACCTGCAACTGATATTAAATGAAATCTGTTTGTGTTGTAATTCTCATTTAGTATTTTGTCAATAATGTCAGATATGTCATGCTTCAGTTGGACTGTCAGGATGCGTAACTTACTTATATACTAGTGTTTGTGGAACTGAAATGTCTTAAATGTTGCATGAAACTGTGTTATAAAAATAGATATGTTTTCTATTTTTTGAATACCTCAGAACTGAGGGATCATGGGCCAATAAGTGCAATATTTAATGACTTACTCAGTGTATATAAACTTGTGCGAAAGGGAGAAGTGTCATGTATGTGTGATAAGGTGATGATGATGCCTGTGTGGCTCAGAAGTTTTCTAGTAGCTGTATGTGTCTTGTAGTAAAACTTATATAGTAAATGCTTTACCAGTGTAGCGTAATATTCTTAAGTCATTTAAGCTATCTTTTGTATGTGAGACAATGGTAAAAGATATCTGTATGTTTACTGCAAGTGCATGTCAATTTTACTTTTAGAATTGTGAGTGTCCTTTTCAAAAAATGATAATGTTATGTGGACAGTAGTGGGAGAAATGCTTTCAGTCAGAAGATTAGCCTTTTATCCTATCTGCATAGATCTTTAAAGCGTGTTCTCCAGAAGCATTGAAGGACCCCTCTTGGCACTCAGCACTTACAGGGAGTAATTTATTCCTGAAAGAATTAGTTATATGCTCTGTCTGCCTATAATGCATAATATCATGTGAACACGTTTTCCTTAATCGGATAGAGTTAATACATAATACTTACCTGAAATATTGAATACGAGTATCCAGTACTCTTTGGGATGACTTGGCAAAGTTCAGTGGATGCCTCAAGTTCCCATTTTTGGGAACAGTTTGCAGGTTACAGTCAAAATGCTCCAGCCCAGTGGATGCAGACCTTAATCAATCTCCTCTGTCCGTTAAGTTTCTTAACCCTCTATAGATCCTAAAGGTGGAAGGCGTATTCCTATAAGTACTGACCCAGCTCTTCACTCTCCTGCTGCCCAGCTCGCACTGTGGAGTAACTCCACCATTAGCAGTAAAGCTGCAGTACAAATGGGAACAAAACGCAGCCCAGAATCCAGAATCCAACCATGAAATGAAAAGGAGACAACCCAGCATTTCTTTTTCCTTTCCTGTTAGCCTTGCATATTTCTAACAACTCTGTAAGCATGTGAGTAAGCCTGCTTCTATTCAGCTCAACCCTTAAGCACATTAGTTACTTTAAACCCTCAATCTCTGAACTGCCAGTGGTTCCCAGCTGTGCCTAGGGACTCTGCAGAGAAGGAGCTAATTCTGTTAATTCCTGCTGCATCTCTGGTTTCAAAGGCACAAGCCATGTGCTCTGGGAATTTTCTAAATGGAGACAGGCCACTGAATCTGGGCCAAGGGGAGTAACTGTTTTAGCTGAACGATTTCCGTAACCAATTGTTTTCATTAGCACCATGATAAAAGATACATGATTAGACTTTGAGATTGATCTGATAGATTTTTGTGACAATGTACAAGGTTGACGTAGGCATTTTGTTTGTTTGTTTGTTTGTTTGTGTTTTAATTACTCTGACTAGGAAAAGAACCAAACTCTAAGGCCTGCTGGAAACCAGCAGCATAGTTTCCTTTGCTATAGTGTCAAATAATTTTTCTGAGCAGGCGAAATAGCCAGATTGCATTAAGGAGCACACAACAATACTTGCAGTGGCCTGAGAAGCTTTCAGAATCCTTCCCTCTTTCTATACCATGATGCCATGACACCATCTGCAAAATTTAATAGAACAGAGTGAAATGAAAATGTGTCTTGAGAGTGATTTAGGATTGTTTAATTAAAAAAAAAAAAAACATAAAAATTCTGGATGTCTTTTCAACTGAGCAGCAGGCAAAGTAACAGTCATAATATGAGGTACAACTTAAATATAGATATACAAGCTGCCACAGGACTGAGGATGCATTACCTAGATTTTTTTACTGCTAAGTGACCTGACTGTTCAAGGGCTGGCAGATAATTTTACCTGGTATTTTTATTATTCCTCATAGACATATGATTACATTAATAAAAAAACAAATGCTTCTCTTGAAAATATGTAGCTGTTCTGGCTGCCTCAAGCTAACTTACTTGCTGAATATTTCTTGAAGGAAAGTTGAAGTACGTGCTTAGAATACATTTGTGAGGGGGTGAGCCTCAACCCATCCCTCCTCCCCCAGCTATTACTGCAATATAGTGACTGTGGTTCTAAAAAATTATGTTAGTTTAAAATGCTGCTGGGTGACAAATGTTGTGAATCTTCTGCATACGTCCATGGGAGCTCTTGTCTGAACGTGAAGTACAAGTTTTATCCACGTGCAGAGTTTTAATTCTATGTGGAAGTAGAGACTGTGTATTCCATTGGATATTCTGTTCATATGTGACTTCTGTATACCAAGTGGATTTTGTTTATTTTTTTTTTGTTGGAGATTTTTTCCTTTTGCGATTACAATAAATATTCAAGAGACTATATTCATGAATTTATCAGTTGCTGTGACATGGTCTTACCTTCTCCTTTACCCTTGCTCGTACCAAAGGAATCCTGCTTTGTGCCTGTGCTGGCTGCTGGGTTTTCGGAGGCCCCAGGAGGTGTGTATGCACTTGTTTTAAACCAGTACTTGTGGTTAAAAAATCAGCTTTTAAAATAGCTTTAAACTCATTTGGAGATGCCACACAGGTTATCTGTCTTCAGTCAGTCTCTTGAGGCTTTAACGCTTAAACAAGGTTTGGGGAAAGTAGCTTTAGAGAGCTAGTTTTTAAAATCCTGCCCCGCTTTCCTTTTCTGAGGATGTACTCTAGGAGGAAACGTGCCTGCGCCGTTACTGCTAGCAAGAGGAGAGGCAGCCCCTGACCCCAGTGCTACACAAGGCGCTGCACGGCGCTCTCACCGCTCTGCATTGCAACACCTCTCCTGCCGGAGAGAGCGCCGCACGTTCCTGACTAGGATTGCCCTGGGAAGAGGGGGCAATTAGCTCAGCAGCAGCTGGTGGGTATCTGAGCTGGAATTTTCCTTCAGGCCATCTCTTCTATTGCCACTGGGGAGCAACATCAAAACATGTGCAGAAAATAAAGCCTATTTCAAATTACAGTTTGTTTTGTCTGCTTAGTAATTAACAAGAGGCAGAGGAGCTCTCTGGCACCTTCTTTGGTTGCAGATGCGTAACCATCCACATGCCACCCGGCAAAACAGGAAAACACTCACGTGTCACTTTACAGCTGAAGCTGTACAGCACACAGCTGAGGTGCTCCGTGTCCATGCACCTCAAACACACAAAGCATACAAACGTCTGCACCAGCTCCTGTCCCCTCTCAGGGAGCATGAACCGCCGCCCACAAGGATGCAGATGCTTGTTCAGCCCTCTTCCTTCAGCCCTGCAGCAACCCTGCTCCCCTCCACTTTGTGGCATGGGGAAGGCTGCCCTGGCCCTGCTCCAGCTGACCACGGCCCGACCCAGAGCTGCAGATTCAACCCCCCGGCTGGGCAATGTAGCATCAAAGAGGAGGGCAAATGCACAAGCGTTCTCCTACCCCCAGGCATGTTTTCAAAGAAAATTGAGTTTTTTAATAGAGTCCTCCCTTCACGTTAACAGTTCCTCAGGCTGCCATGTCAAGCCTGCAGGATGGTACTAAGACTCAGGGAACGGGCAGGATTTCAGACATAGCCTTCCTTTCTGGGCCTCCCCTGCTTCTGGCTGTTCTGCGCCCTCTTCTCAGGGGCCCCCTGCAAGCTGGGTGCCCAATTCCCTTTCTGAATGTGACCCCGACTTTTCCACCGATCACTTTCCCAAAATACAACGGTTGAGAGCTTCCCAATTGTGTTAGCAGATCATGGTTTCCTTACTACAGAAAGCCAACTAGAAAGGCAACCAGGAAGGCACTTAATAATCCAATAGACACTCTGTTGCATTATCAGTCTTTGCTAAAGGTAGAGATGGGTGAGTAAAGAGTTAACAACCAAAACGGCCAAATTGCACCAGCTCTGCCAACATGTCAGAAAAGAGATGGAGACACTTTGGGTACTCTCCTCAACAACAACACCTTCTCTGGAGATCTTCCAAAGCCGCTTGGACGCAGTCCTGAGCCACCTGCCCTAGGTGACCCTGCGTGTGCAGGGGGGTTGGACTAGATGATCTCTAGAGGTCCCTTCCAGCCTTAAGCATTCTGTGATTCTATAAAGATGGGGCAGTGGGAAGTCTTGTGGAGGCAGGGCTGTCTCACTTTGCTAAAATTTACAAACAGTGCCCATCAGGCTAAAGAACTGATACACTTGGAAAACACTTGGTAAGGCACCAAAGCCCATCTCGCCCATGGTACAAAGAGCAGATAATCTTACAGAACTCGCCTGAAGTCTCCGGAAGGAGCACCTCATGCGGATGACCAGAGCCATCGCATACTCCTTCCACAACGGTGTAAGAGACAGTCTAGCGCAGACAAGTTGAGCAGGGATTGGGAATGACGCCTGAGCAACAGCTCTGACTGGCCTGTGAGTATCTCTCCCCTGCTCTTGCCTGGGTCCCTGCGCTGAGCAACTCCTTGCAAGGCTGAGAGTCCCTGCATATTCAGGGAGAAGAAATACATGGGTAATTGTCAACTCCTTGTAAGGCTGAGAGGCTCTCGTACACTCAAGGTGAAGAAATGCTATAGTATTTTACTGGGGCAAGCAGTGTGCTCCATTTAATTGCACTAATTGTTTGTTGCTATTTCCTAACTGAAAAGCAGATACCTATAGCAATTGCGCCAGTTAATGGTGGATATTGTTATCACAAAGATCTTGCACTGGTGAGTAAAATCAGCTAACTAAAGCCTAATGGTTGTTGTTCCCCTGGATTATTTTACTATCTCCTTTAAAGAGCTATCAGGACAGGTAGCTCCCAGCCACCAAGGTCCCATAATGCAGAAATCGCTAGCACAGAGCTGAAGGTGCCTGCTAGCTGCTTCCAAAACAAAACGGAACAACCTCCGAAGCACATTTTGGAGACCTACCACCAGCAGAAACTAACTCTCCACTGAACTCACTGACTTGACATCGCTTGTTCATTTCTGTCACCTTGTCAGACACCTCACGGCTACACAAATGGGTAGTTTTCCTCCCTTTGATTGCTTACATTCAAAAGAGAAAATGTGACCTTTTTCCTGCTGGGATTCTGGGAAGTGATTGTTGTTTTTGAAAATGAAGTACATATCAAATAACCAAAAGCGCTATTCACTGTGCCAGGAAAGGTATGGACAAACACTACAGGCAGCGAATAATGAGCCGCATGCTACATGTGTGCATGACTACAAGAGCCGAGTCACAGCAGAAAAGGGCAGCTGGGCCTGGATGTTTTTGATGACCACAGATACCTCATCAAGCTCAGCAAAGCTGCACCCAAGCAGGAGCAATGGAAACTATGATCTCAAGGCCTCTTTGCCTTGAGCCACGCTTTAAGCTGCAGCCGCGAGGTTTCCGAATGCTGTGTTTGCTTGCACTTCCCAGGCAGGTGTTGTCCCATTGCAGGAAGTGTGGGCTCCCCCAGCTCAGCTAAGGGCTTCATCTCATAACGCTTAAAGTAGGGAGGTCTGGAGGAAAGCCAGGGGCAAGGGAACGGAAGGAGAAGAATAGGTCTGTGACAGATACACAAAATCTTGGCATAGAAAAATGAGTAAATTAAGACTGATCCAATCCTTCCATTTTAGAAGGCTTCTGGCAAATCAAAGCCCTTACATGTACATTTGGTAAAGTTTGCTATGAGGCTTAAATGCAAGGCAAAGTGTTACTGGGTACAGACATCACCTCTGCTGGGAGGAAGGGGATTCATAGCAAAAGTCACTCAGTGCTGCCACTGGCTACTGTGGTCAGAGTGGGACCAGTCCCAAAATTAGCCCTGCTATTTCAGCATGGCATTGAACTGCACTGTGCTGTCTGTGCTTGAAGGCTTCATCTAAAAAAATCTTCTTTCCTTTCTTCTGCCTCTGTCCTCTTCTTTGGGCTGAAATAAAAATTAGACGTCAGAGACACCTTTTATCTCAGTGACACCTCTGCTCTCACAACAAGAACCAGCTCTTGTTCTGTGTGATAGCACATGCAGGTATTTCTGGATAAAAATCTCTGCACACCTCCCTCCCAGTCTCCTGTCACTTGGGAAGGCAAAGCAGTTGCCTTCCTCCTGCGTGGTTATAACTGCATTAGATAGCCCTCTAATGTGTGTGTGCTGCAAATGCACCTTGCTGCAGCAGCAACCAAGACACCGGCACATTGCAGTGGGGAAATCAACCTCGTTGTATAAAATTGCCTAAAAGAAACAAGTCCAGAGGAATCCTGATCAGAAGAGACTTTTCTGATGCCACTGCAGACGGAAGGAGAGCTGCTTACCGTCTCGCTGCACCCTGGGGGAGCCCCTTTCCAAAAGGGGCTGCTCTTTCCTTACTTGAGCATTTGCTATGAACATCCCTGTGATCACCGGTGTCCACCCACCTTCCCAGATTCCTTGCCACCCACCTGACCCGGCAGTTTTGGCAGAGGGGCAGGGTGGGAAGCGGCACCTACTGCCATGGGGAGCTGATGAGTCAGAGGTAGGAGCGAGAGTTCTTCTAGAGAGTATGTGAGAAAGAGGAAAATACAAGCAAGCTGTAGTCAGGTGAAGATTGGGAAGGAGGCAGAAGACCTGGAAGAGCAGCCTGGTGATGGGAATCAGGAAAAGCTGGGGGGCGAGTGCCCAGGAGGGGAATCTTGCCGCAGCGCTGCCATGGAGGCCCATGCAGCCATAAGGGACCCCTGCACTGACCTTCACTTCGAGATGTTCACACGGGCTGCAGGGGACTGCTGGTTTGGCTTGACAGATATGTGCAAAATACTTTGATTAAAATGTAGCAATTTCTGTTTTATATAAAAGTGTGGACTAAACAAGTCAAAATAATCCTTTACAAAGGCCAGTTTGGCAAATAGGTAATCTGAATATTTTTGTGCTGTGAAGAATTGCATCCAGCATTTTTTTTTTTTTTTCCAGAGCATTTTGCTTTGAGAGCAGGCTTGTCATTCCAGCTTCCCTGGCGCTGGAGCTTCCATGTCAGCCCTCTCCTACCAGTGCAGGCTCGGTCTGCTCCGCGGACGGAGCTGCCTGTGCCGTGACGACCCCGGCTTTGCCCCCCGCACGGAGCGCCCAGCCTGCAGGCCGGGATGGGCCACACGGCACCGCGCGGCTGCCAAGGGCTGCTCTGCCGCAGGGCCCGTCCAGCGCCTGCCCGGGCCCCTTCGTGTCGCCTTCCTTTCCCCCACGCTCTGCGCTGGAGAGGGGCTGTTTGGGATCACCCTGTGGAAACAAGCGCTATTTTATCCCAGGAATGGCTGCAGCTCCAAATTTAGATTATATTACATTCGAATAAAATGCATTTTGACGTCTCTATCAGCGTTTTTTTGCTTTGAATGTGTGCGGCGGGGGGTTAAAACACCCTTGGAGGCGGCCGCGGCGGAAGGTGCCGGCTGCGAGCAGCAGAGGGAGCGGCAGAGCCGGCGCGGCGCCCGTGCCGGCCGCGCTGCGCCGCCGCTCCGCCAGCATTTCCTTCAGATTGCCTGCATGTGCCTGCCTGCGGCTTTTTTTTTTTTTTTTTTTTTTTTTTTTTTTTTTTTTTCTGGGGGAGAAAGGGGGATAGAAGAGGAAGAGGAGCTGTTATCTCCAGGCACAAATGAGTGGCCTGTCTTGGCCCCTGCACTGACAAGGCTTTTACCCCGTGTCATCTCCTGCTGAATCACACGCAAATATCCTCCTCACGGCCTTTTTAGCCGGCGCCTTCTCCCATGCCAATACAAGCATGGGAAAAGTTTCTTTTCCTTCCAGGCCCCTTCCTCCTTTTCCCACACCGACGCCATCCGGCTTCGCGAAGCACACGCTGTCGCAGCGGCTGGTGACGCTCCTCGGCGCTGTCTTTAATTAAAGCTTTCGGCATTGCCGTTCCTTTGATTTCCCCAGCCGTGGCGCTGCCTCCAGGAACGCGCTGCGACACGCTCCCGCAGGCGCTCCAGTACTTCGGCTTTATGCTTTCTATTGTCTGTGCTCGAAGGGCTTTTGTCCATATTCCCAGCATGTCTGGGGGGTCAGGCTGGTTTCGGAGGGGTTCTGTTGAGGTAAGGGGAGGAAGAGCCAGCAGGGGAAACGTTTCATGCTGTCAGCCGTCCCACGGCTCTCCCATGGTTTGGAAGCTTTGGGCTGCTTTTTACACTTGAGATTGAGGACAGAGCTGGCTGCAAACACGCAGCTGACGCCCCGCTGAGATATCGGGCAAAGCCTGCCAGGTTTCTGTCTGGGAGAAAAGGCTCTGTGTGTCCCAGCACCCTTCAACGTCAGCCGCGTGGCCGTGGGCAGCCAGCCTTTCCTGCCCCCGGACTAGCTTGAGCACTGCGTGTTCGGTCTCACAGGGCACAGGATGAGCAGCTTCCCATTGGGATAGTGGTCCCTCCCGGGCAGTGCTCCTGCGGGTCTCCTCATGTTCTCCGTTTGCAGGTACTTTTGATGGCATCTAAAATATCCTGAGCAACTGATTCCCCTGCATCCAGCCTGAAGAGGGTAAAGATCTGTATCAGCAAAGTCTGCTAAGACTTTGGGGTCCTCCCTCCCAGTGCTCCCCATCACTTCTCATGTAAAGATGTGACTTTAAATTCTCAGGGTGTCATTCTCTCCTCAAGTGAGACATCCTGGCCAAGCCCACAGCATCAGACAGCCCTGCGGATGCCTGGCCCTGCCTAGGCTGGGGTATCCCAATCTTGCTTTAATTTTCCTGCAGCAAGCAATTAGGAGAAATAGTCCATCTCAAATGTAAATAGCAGAAGAAGTGGTTGTCACGCCCAGAAGAGCAGGGAGCATTAAAAACAGGAAGAACGAAGACCAGTAATGGTGGGAAGACTGAGCAACCTCATATTCGTACCAGGCATGGATCCACAGTGCAATGGCTTTTCTAGGGCTAGCTGCTGACACACGGGGGTGCTGCTGTGGTTGTCTGAGGGAGAGGAACCCTTGGCCATGGCCACTGTCACCCTCTTACAGCTGCTGCTTTATCTCAGCCATCAATTCGTCCTAGCGCGGGTCAAGGCTTTCTCTCTGAAGGGGAGGGAAAGGTGAGTTGTAAAGACTCATTAGCTAGAATCCCTCCCCAGACTCGCCACTCCCTCCTGACCTCTCACATGGCATAAAAGCTCCCACACTGCTGCACTAGCAGAAAAGGGCAGAGGAAGCAGCAGCCCTCTGGATAGGAGTCACTGTTCAGTGATTGAATATGCTGGAGCCGGGAGTTGTCCAAGGGGAGGACTGTGTCTCCCTCAGAAAGCAACATGAGAAGGGAAAGCAGCCACGTTAAACAGTCGCATGCTGCTTGTTACCTACCATGCTGTTTCAAGTTGACTTGATTAGAAAGGCCTGGGAAAGCACATCTCTTCTTCTAACATAATGCTCGTTATATTTCCCTGGAATCTCTGCCAGCTCTAAATTTCTAAGGTTAAGCTAACTCTGACCGAAAAGGCCAAGAAGAGGCTATATGCACTGCTAATGCGGCCGCCCAGCTGCAGCAGTGACTGCGAGAGCCATGAGGTCGCAGGGAAGTTCATGCATGAAACAAATAGGCAACACACTGGATTAGGCTTTGATTTATAAAGTTTACTGTCATTAAATAAATGAGAAAAAGCAATTTCATAATTCTATTGCATATTATGATGGGGAAGAAGCTACACCTCATTAATTTTATGCAGCCTGGGGCTGCACGAGTTTCTGGTGTGTAGTTATTGGACAGCACAAAGATGCATGTTGGTGAGTAATCTACCAAAGTGCTGGAGAGGCTCCCTCAGCCCACGAAAGATGCCTCCTTCATGTGTCATCAGACAGTCAAGGCTGGCTGACAGAGGAAAGCTTCAGTGCCCAAGTCCACAGGTGAGTTCAGGATCTGCTCAAATTACCTTCCTCGAATATGGGAAAGCTCCACACATTTCCAACCAGCCTCATTCACCAGCACATGCTAGTAGCAGGAATTCATAACAGCATGGGCTATGGCATCTAAAAGGGAGGACTGGCAAAGAGAAAAGGACAAAAAGCCTCCTGACTTGAAACAAAATAGCTACAAAGACGTTATAGAGTATGTTATGTTATACTGATGGCTACCAGGCATAGTATTTTCAGCTAGGGCCAGAAGATCTCTGACACAAGAGTGGATAGATTTGACTTACATAGTGACATGCTTGTCTGCTACTGATTCTGATTAAAATGCATGCAGCAAGGATAAGTGCCCTAGACAGAAAGCCACAGTACTGACATGAAGAGTTTACACTTGCTGTCAAACATTCATAAACTGATGCTGGCTTCAGAGGAGCAAGGTGTGTTTGGCCTCCCCAGCTTGAGGGAGGTCCAAGGACCCAGCCAGCCCTGTGGCTCAAGAGGGCAGGAGATCCTGGCTCTGAGAAGTGGAAAGGCATTTGCAGATATAAGGGGTGATGTGGCAGAAGCTGAAATCTTAGACCTTATTGAGAAATGTGGCAGTGAACAGAGCCATTTACAAAGTGCCTGGGCAAAAGAAGTGGCATCTGAGAATTAGAAAGTGTCAGGTACAGAGCAGGATGTGAAAGTTGGCAGATACTGAGTGAAGAGTGCAAAGAATAAGAAAAGCTGAAATAGAGAATGTGGGAAAACCTTGACCCCATGAAAGCTTGTCATTTCTTATACCAGAGTCCTGTGCAGTTGCTCCTGTATGAGCTAGAGAAGAAGCTGACGTATTGTACAGGTAGGAAGCAAAGCAGAGCTTTTGCAAGCCAGGAAGGAAGGGTGTAGGCTGAACACTGCATAACTTTAGCTCACCCACCACACTCTACCACAGTTGCATTTGACAAAGGGCCCTGGCAACCTCATGGTTTATGATTGGTTTTACAGCTCTTATAACAGCAGAATTGCCACAGATAATATCAATGTTTTCATGAAATGAATTGTCAATGCCCCTACTACTTACAAGGGTGCATTAATTCTACCTTAATATTCGTCTGTAAACTGCTTTGGTCCAGGAATGGCTTTGCACGCAGCTCTGCTTCAGGGTCCAGCAGTTATCAAGATGAGGGCTGTGAAAGACTGCTGGAGATGCTAACTACATGTGAAAACAGAGCTTAATCTGCTCAGGTTCACATGCCAACCCTGGGAAATGCTTGAAGCCCTCAGCTAGTGGTTATAATGGCTGGAGAAAACACATAAAGCTGTGCAAAGTCACGTATAAAGTTATGTAAAGTGTTCAGGCAGAAAGAAGCTCAAGAAAAACTTCAAGGGCAGAGATGAAGAGGGGCCTTATAGGATTAGACAGGCGTTTCCTATCATTTCAGTGGAAAATCCTTTCCTTGGACACGTGTTGGCTCTCCCAGATCCCTTCTTTAAAGATAGACCACACATACTGATGTGCAGAGGGAAAAAAAAGTGGTCTTGGACTTGCCACCAGATAATTCTGATTGCTGTGCTGGAGCCTTCCAGTTCTTGATGTCCAGATGGGTTCCTGCAAAATGCACCACATCAAATAGATAGTGGTTTCTCGTGAAGCTGTAAGTGAACATTGTCTCATGACAACTAGGCTATAACTCTCCAAATAAAAATCATTTCAAGTATCTGCTTGCAATCTGGTGAATATTCTGCAATATCTTTAATGCTCTAGTATCTCTACTAAAGCCTGCTTTTTCTTATTTTAGGGCTTTGGAGATTAAGGCCTTTGCCTTTATTATAGCCTCATCATGCTCATTAATAAAAATAGTGTTCCACTATTTCCATGTTTAATACAGAAGCAGCTCTTCAGTGAACATAGTTGAGTTTTCTATAACAGTTAGAGCAATGACTGCTTTGGGAGCAAGTCCATGGTGTCTAAACTTTTCACCTTTCAGCAAAGTGAAGGGCTGTCTCAAGAGAGCTCACCTTCTCTTGGCCATGCTCTGGCTCATCAAAAGCCTTGTAAGCCAGTGGAAAAGAAAACCTTCAGATAGCCATAATCTAGTTAAACATTTGTTAAATTACAAGAGCTTCCTTCCTTTTTTTTTATATATATATTTCTACATGACTTTTTAGTTCAGTTACTTTTTCTTAAATAGTTTTGAAACAACAGAGCAATACAACTTAAAGTTTACTGTTATTACAGGTTAATAAAGGCCGTCTTTCGACTGTGAAAAGATCAGAATCTACTCAAGAACAAGAGAAAAGCAGCAATGTGTATAAATAGGGATGTTCGACACAAGACAACAGTAAATATCTAACACAGCATAGCACATTGATGATCTCATACTAACTGCACTAAATCTGATTCACCTTTCGTGCACAAGTTAAGCAAGTGCTACTCAGCGAAACTCCAGAATTACGTAATGCAAGCTTACTGTTTCACAGTATTTTATTTCCAAAAAGGGCATTTTAGTGTTGTTGCATGTAAGGTCAGAGGATGCTAGCCACTGTATATGTTACCTGCTTTAGGATCTTCAGTCAAACCACTGGAAACCTTTATTCTTTAATAGCAAAAGTTTAGTATCAAATTACAAAATAGAATTAAAATTAGGTATGATCTCACTGCAATATTTAAATCTAGCTCTCAAACACTGTCAGGATTCAGTGCATTTCAGGTCTATCCTTCTACTCTAGCCAGTAATTATATAAGGGTTAGCTGCAAAATCCTTATCCACTTAAATGCTAAAGATTGATCTTGCCTTCATATTCATAAAAATTTGGATCTCTGGGCATGCCTCAGGTATCTTTGCTGAAGATTTAGGCAAACAGATGTGTACACAAGGGAGCCAAGAGGATCAAAAGGTCAGCTCTGAGGAAAGAGTGCTGCCAAAAAGAGAGAGAAGGAGAGAGTGCTGAGGGTGGGTTTGGTGTGATTAAACTCTGTTCTGATGAGTTTGGAAATCAAGGAGAGCTTGAGGAATAGTCTGGAATTACTGCAAGTAATCCTGTAGTTCTTTCTCCTGTATCTCTTTTCAATCTTCAGCTATGCCTGCTGTCCCAAAGAAAATGATATCAGATCTGCAGCTGTCCAGACAACCATGCATCATAATGTCGTAAAACAATGGGCTGATATTGTCTTACTAGTCAATGACAAGAAACCAAAATGATATTTATTTTTAAAGGCCAGGTCAGTATATCAGCTTTTCTCTGCCACATAACATAGGATCAAGTATTTTCAGCATCCAGTTCCTTTCCCAAGATAGCTGCACAAAAATATTACTTGCTAAGCTTCTTAATGCCCTTCCTAGCCTCCCATGAGACTTCCCAGGAATCCACATTGTCATCTGGCTATTACTTACTGTAAGGTCCTCGCAGGTCTCTCTCACCACATAGAATGCACTAAATGATCTGTTGGTTGTAGGAGGCCGTTCTCATTTTTCTTCTGAGTCTAGCAGAACAGAATTGTCAGTAAGGGGCTGTTCATCTCTTTCCCGTGCACACTTTTTGTGTGGATTTTGTGACTTTTCAAGGCAGATAAGGAAGGTCCTGGGGGGTATCAGGTTGGCCACCCTAAGTGCTGTTGTTTGGCAGTGCTTATTGAGCCTTGTGGCCACACCACATCTTACACAAATAACAAATCTCAGTCTAATCACAGACTACTAAGTGGCATGATGACAGCTGTAAGGACTGATTCCTTATTCACCACAGCACCATGGCTATTTGTGCAATTTAGAGACTTCAAGTGGGCTTTTGTAGTCTTTAGGTAACGTCTTTGCACCCGTGGTGAGACACACTTCAGACAAAGTTTTCCTGCCTGGTCAGCTCAGACTGGGCTTCTGCATACAAGCAAATTCCACCTTTGAATGTTATGGCTAGCAAGAGAATGAATCATAATACAGATGGGAAGCTTGTCTGTTGAGCTCTTACAGAAAAGGTAGCCTCTAGAGAAAGAAGTCGGTTCAGAAGAGACAGTTTCTCCAAAAGATAAAGCTCTTTGACATTGCAGTATAAATGCAGCATGAAGTCTTCTAGCTGCTTGAACATCATTCTAGAAGATACATTGTAGTCAAACATGGCTTTGAGTAACTACATGTAATTCCAAGACATGAACAGGTCAGAGTATATGATCTCGTAATTCCGCAGGCCCCGAAGCTTGTGTGTACGTCAGTCAGTCAATGAGCAGAGAGTGGGGGATTGTAGCTGTTCTCAGCCGAATGAGTTGGGGGTCCAAACTGCAAGCACCTGCTTCCACTTTCCATATCTGAAGTATTTCACTCACAGGGACTGACATGTTTCTCCCGCTCTGGATTACATCATCAACTGTCATCCGTGGATTCACACTCTGTCTAGGTTGTACATGACACATGAACTGGAGCCCGCCTTCAAAACAGGCGTTAATAAATAAGTCACCTGTCATTCCACGAAACCCTCTAAAAAAAGCCCTTGGAAGACATAAGACAAAGCCTTGAAGAAATACTGAAATCTCTGAATCATCTCCCCTGACGTTACTATTCTCAAGCAGTCCAAAAGTGCTGCAGATTCTTGGAGCCATGCAGTTTGTTTTAAACACAGAGAGGGTACCTTACCGGATCTCAGAGCTATTTTATTTTCTGACAACTTTGACCTGTACTTCTAGAAGCACAAGTCAGAGCTCACTGCAATGTGACCAGCCTCCCACTTCTGCTTGCTGAACTGGAAAGCCTGGCATGTTTTCCTGGTCTAGGAGCTAATAAAAGCTACAGAGATCAGGAAAAAAAAAAAAAAAAAAAAAAAAAAAAAAAAAAAAAAAAAAAAAAAAAAAGACTCACATGTCTGCAAACGTGCGATTTCATATCACAGTTCTGTGAAACACTCATTCAGTTTTCAGCTTATTTTCGTATGGTGACATATTAGAATCTATGTCTTCAGTACTTGGAGGAAGAATTTCGTGAATGTCTTTGCTGTCATCAGCTTCCCAAAGCAAGATTTAAACAATTTCACATGGCTGGCATTTAAAACTGCCCTTGTTCTAATGACGCCGGCACAGCTTCAGAAGGAAGCAAAACAGTCTTTAGATATATAAATGTTTCCATAAATGCCCCCTAGGGTTTGCATGGCAAAAATTTATTTTAAATTGATTGGGTTAGGTTAGGATCAGCACTACCATGTCTTAATGCAACATGACACTGGTTGTGTCAGACAAGATTCAACAGAGACCATGAGAACATTACAGTATTGACTCTTCAGTTCCTGCTGTTTTCATTATAAGCCCAAATTTCCAAGGCAGTGAACCACAGCACATTTATGATTCTAGTTATAAAATAATTAAATTTACTTTTATATGACTTTTACCCTATACAAATTCATTCTGTGCAGGAAGACCAGCATTTAGTCCCACTTAAGCCCCACTGAAGCTCTATATTGGACAGCATAGAGGTCCAAATAGTGGATTTTTTCAGGAAGAATCACACCCATCTGCGATATTAATCAAATAATTAAAGCTTTAATTTGAAGTGATGTGCATAGTGGTTTACAAGGCCCCTAGTGAGCACTGGTGAATAGGCTGACATGGTGCTGACCAAGTTGGCGAGCTAGAGCTTTTGCTGGATGAAGAAAGTCAACATGTCAGGGCAAAAGTTCGGCTTGTTTGTGTTTGCTCAAAGCAAACATGCTAAAGAGCAGGGACGTATGGCTATGTGCTGTAAAGACGGTGGGAGTACCTGCAGATCATGATGCAGGAGCTCAGAGCTACTACTGCCCTGCTTCTCTGCCCTGTAAAATAATGCCATTTAACAAGCCTCCCTTCGCATCCCCTTTCTTCGTCAAAATACACCTACCCAGAAGCTGTAGATAAAAAAGAGGGAGGGAGGGAGGCTTTAGTAGTGTCTTCACCTGAGTTGGCATTGGCCTGTCAGCAGCAGGTCAGGGGACTCGTCGGCAGCAGCAGAGGCAGGTGATTCACGAGCAGTGTGCACGTGCTCTTGCACACCCTGGTTCAGGTAGCTTGTTCGCCAGTCGCATTCGGTGTCCCTCAGCTGCAATGGGGGATTTGTGAAGGCTGAAGCAGCTCCGCCTCGGGCTGGCAGTCAGCGTGGGCTGCCCATTGCTTCATTGGAAACCTGCCTCCCTCCCTTGCGGCTCTCTGCGCCTCCCGCAAGGCATTTGGTACCGAAGGAGGAGCACTCCTGCCCGCGCAGTGCTGTGCGGGGCAGGTTTGTGCTGTGATGGGTCCTTAGCATGTGGGTGGCCCACGGTGCAGGAGGGCAGATGTCCCAGCGCCCTGGGAATTGCACCTGTGTCCGTGTAGCACAACTTGCTGGCCGGGCGCCCCACAGCTGCTCCATAGCCCTGCTGCTCAGCTTGCCTCCTAACACACGGCTCATCTAGGTCAGCAAACCTGCTGGCATGGTCTACTGGAGAGAGCCGCCTTCTCTTGCTGCTTTTGTACTTCCCTAAAGGAAAATAGGATGTGTGACTCCTTTTTCTCCAGTGAAAGAGAAGGATTCCTTTCAAACACAGATGGGGTTTCCCAGAGAGCATCTTGCTCCATGTCAGGTGTTTTGCTGCAGCATGAGTCATGTCCTGGAGACCTGGCAGCACCATCTCTGCCATTGCAGCAGCTCCCTGCTCATTTCAGCAACAGAGATGAGCATGCCATTTTCATTACTGTCTGCAATTAAATACTGGGATGACTTCCAGGACCAGCACTAAGGCACCCAGCCGTACTTTGGCTGCGAGCACATGTTTTCCCATGCTCCAGAGGGAACCAAGGCTGCAGAGGAAATTCCTTTGATTGGGAGAACCCTTCATAAGATAGGGCGAAGCTGCAGGCTGTCTGCAGGAGCATGACGAAGCCTGTTTCTACAGTAGAGCCTTACAGCTTCTTCTCTCTCATTTCACCAGTGCCTCCTAGGGCCTCCACCCTTGACATACAGGCAGAGAATACAGTCCAAGCTACCACCCTACTTACAGGCCAAACAATGTCCTGACTCTCCTGTTTGCAGTGACCTCTGCAGTAACTCATGTGCAGCCAAGTCTCCCTCCTTTCGGCCCCATCTATGATTTATGTTGGTGTCTATATGGCAGCACTTGCTCAGATGCAGCTTATGAGCTGTTTTGCCAAGCCAGAAGGTGCACCCGCCTCTGACTGCCTGTGAGCCTCGCCCTCCCACAGAGCACTTGGAGGGAGACCAACTTGCTCTCAGAACAGCCAAAAGTGGGGGTGGTGGGACCAGACACAGTGCCCCCATCCACAACACCTATGGTAAGCATTAGTGCTAACGGGAACATCTCCCTCTTCCCTTATATCCCATCAGATCCATAGTGGATGCTGCTTTCTCTCCAGATCCTTTGAGTGTGCACAGAGCTGGAGTTGCCCAGGCCTCTGGATCATGGTCAGAAGCCTTATAACCTTATAACTTATAAAAAGTATCTTCATTGTTAGTGGTAAACTCAGCCTGCCCCAGGCACTGCTGTGCTCTGTCCCTCTTCCATGCACGTGCAAAGCCTCTAATGCAGGTTGAAGAAGCTTTCAAGCTCACCTAAGAGATACAGCTAAAAATAGGGGCTTGAATCCAAATTTCTTCTGTTTCCAAGAGGATAACCAGCCTTTTCCGCAATGGGAATCAAGTTTGACAAGCTTTGATATTGCGTGGCCTCTCTGTACCATCCCATGGTTATACCTGGGCAGCTTGGTCTGTATTGCCCTCTTTTGTTTGTTTTCACCTTTCTTCTGTGCTAAAAGCTGCCAGTCTGCCACAACCAGCTGAGCCTTTTAATTCCACATCATCCTGTTTCCAGTGTAATCTTCCAGGAGGCAGAGCAGCTGGGTGCTTAGGTATCATTCTTGCACTGATGGACCACAGCCCCGTGCTCAATGACAAATAGGAACTGCATGTGTGCACATGGGAAATCTTCCTACCTCACCCTGGGCCAAGCTGTGAAGAGTGTCAGTGTGAACACGGTTAGCCCGGTGTGGGTGGGCAGGAGTATGTGATGAGCACGCGCCGTTTCTGCTAGGCTCACTGCTGTCCTCTGTGTGACGGATGATGCCGGGCCTTGCTTTGCAGCGGTTGAGTCATGGGCAAATGTTCCCTTCAGATGTCTCCTCTGCCGTGGGGGAGGCACCTCCGCACGGCGGGGCAGGGCAGGCAGGGCAAGGATCCAAATGCTTAACCTACTGCAGCAAGATTCCCCAGAGGGAATCATGCACTGCCGAGGATGTGGAGGGAGGCAGCTCACACTGGTGCTTGAATGGGGCCAAAATTGTTCTGGATAAATGCTGCAAGAGTTTCTTTCTAATGCAGCATAAGGGAAAGGGACTATATCCTTCGCAGTAAGAAATAGTTGATTCCAACCCCTAATCATGGTTGAAAATACTTGTTGCTCAATGACTTCTACAGGGAAGGAATGCCAGAGCCAGAACATTGCCAGAAGACTGAGTGTTAGGAGGCAAGTTTTTTTGTTTGGTTGTTTTTTCCTGCTTTATATACATATATGTACACATGTATATGTAGACACACATATCTGTCATGGCCAAAAGAATTTGGAAGCAGTGAGTTGCCCTGGATTAGGAACAGCAGAAAGAAGCCCAGGACAGCACTTAATCAAGGAACTGGAAGGTGGCAGAGTGTCAAGGCGATGACACACAAACTACAAAGAAAGAAACCTCCTGTCACCAGGAGAAAAAGCATCTGAATCATCTGGCCTAAAAGGAAAGGACCTCTGAACGCAGGGACGTGGGGACAGGGAGAGTGTGGGGAGTTACTCAGAGCAAAGGTGGTAATAAAATAGTGGGAAGTGATAATGAAATGCCGTGAGCGTGATGAACTGCAGTTAAGATACTGTTGACACATGGGTTATTTCTTCAGAGCTGTGACAGAATTTGATTTGGAGGAGTGGCAGATTCCGGCTGCAGTAACTCTCCTGCTCTGCAACCTCTTCCAACCCCTTCCCGTCTCCTAGGTGCCGGGAACTGCTTAAGAGAGAGATTTTGTTACAGCCCAGCTACTGGAAGGGCAGGTGATACTGAATCCCTTCCTCAGTTCCTGTCAGGAGAAGGATCTGAGCAGTCGTGCTGGCAGTAACCCCACGAGCAGAGCGTGATAGAGCGGGGTGGCAGCGTCTTCACCGCATCTGCTGCAGCAAAGCTCCAGGATTGCACATATCTCCACTGGCATCCTCATTAACTAAAAGTTAATTAGCCATTGCAAATGAGCACAGAATTAACCAATTTTGGTCTTTTGACTCATTCAGTAGTTTTTAAGATGACCATGTTAAAATTACTGCTAAAATATTTGTCATTAGCATAAAAATAGAAGCAAACACTGACAGAGCTTTGCAATTCTGTTCTGTTTTGTCAGAGTTTGCTCTATTCTGTCCAGTCTATTGCCTTATTTAAGCTACAGAGAGGCAGTATTTTACTTCTTCAGTGTGCACAGATAGACTTCTTCTCACTTCCTGCAGCTGGAAGGGGGAACACAATTCCTAAGAGTGTCAACTTTCTCTATCCATCTCAACCAAGTGTTATATTCAAAGTCTATTTTAATCATTAAAATGCCATCATCTGCTTGATCCTTGAGACTTTCCTGACCGCCACAATATAAAGAGTATGAAATGCATTTGAAATTAAGCCAGAGTTCCTTATGTTGCATGATTTGCTCATATATCTGTACTCATAGGCTATTTTAAGGCAGGCCTGTGCTGTATACCTAATATATAAAACAGAAACATCATAGCACATGCGTGCATATTTCTATATATTAATCTGCTTACTTAATTTGCTTGCATGTTGCCTCTTATGCCTAAGGCTCTGTGTTTTGCTGCTTATAGATTGAAGAACGGATACGTTAGACCAGGGCTGAGTGCCTCATTCCAGCTCTGGCCTCTTTGCTGGAGGAATGAGATCAGCCAGTCAAGGCATCATCTCTCAACTTGGTTCAAACTGTTAATAGAACGACTAGAAGACTTTGCATCGAAGCTGTCAATATACATTCATGTCTTTCTTCTTATTGACACGGTTGCAAGGAAGGCACTTGTTATAGAAAGCCTGGTCAGATGTGGGCTGCTGCTCTGGCAGCTTGAATCAGCCTGGGCCCAATGACCTGCACTGGTCGGCCCCTTTCTGGTAAGCGCAAACTAGCGCTCCCGAAAAACATCTTCGTCCACACACTCAGGCAAAACTCCCCCTTCCCAACAAGCAAAGAAATATTTCCCCTCCACACACACTGAGCATAGATAAAGTTTCCAAAGCCACAAGTTTCAAAAGGTCACTAAGCAATAGTGATTTCTTTACTGTAAAAGCTTTTTGGAAAACTTTAACTCATAGTTGTGTACAAGAAACTCCGTGCTCCATTAGGACTTGTTAGCTGATGTCAGACACCAACCCACCTCCTGGAAATACACATGGACAGTTTCTATAAGTAAGTAAGTAGACTGTAACATCCCCCTATTGGCGGAAGCAGCTACTTTATTTTTGGTTAGATGAGAAGATAAAATAAGTTTCAGATGATCTAAAATAGGACTCCATCTGCTGTGCCCACGGTTAAGCTGTTCATCTTTGCTCTGCCTGTGCAACAGGCCTGATTTAATCTCTGAGCTGTCCCGCAGACCTCTCCCCCAAGGCCATTTCTTCCCGCACGCTCCAGGCTCGCGGCGCCGGGAGGTGCCTCCTGCGCTCTGTGGGCGAGCTCAGGCCCGGCCCCGTCAGTGCTCTCTGTGCACGGTGCCCTCCCGCGCGGCCGGGCGCCCGCCGGCCAGCCCAGCGTCGCCTCCTGCCCGCGCACGCTCCTGGGGTGACAATTCTCCCACCAGGATAACATCCCTCTCTGTATCATCCTTTCCTATCAGCCATCCGTACCCATCCCCATCGTACCCCAGGGGATGCCGCAGAGCCCTTGCCCCAGGCGTATTCTGGAAGTCCCCCTGCTCTGAGAGGCTGTACAGCCCTTTGTCTGGCTATAAAGCATTTCATGATCAAACCTCAGGGTATTTTATAGCTGTTAGCGAAGGGATCCTCAAAGACTGGCTGATTCAGGAGGCCCTGTGTTTGTCCCTCTCTAGCAGGCACAGTAATTCTGCTGTATGATCCTTGCTGCAAACTTCAAGGTTGTTTTTTCCTATTGTGTGTTTGGCACCTCCTCTTTGGGAACCTTCACTTCACCTTGGATGCTGCGTTCAGCTTTTTAAACCTATCATTATTATTATCTACAGCAAGAAGCAGTGATTTTGTTTACTTCTTTCACAAACTCAACCATCCTTTCAAGAATTTTGGAATAACAGCTGCTGAGTGACTCCAAAAAAAAATACAAAACAAAAATAAACCCCCCACACTTTCCACTGTCACCATTGCAGAAAACAATGCCGACAAGCCCAGCTTCTGCGCTGTATTAATTATTGATGAAGCTGAACACTGGAGCAGCTCATCTGAAAAGGCACGAAGGATAAAGGAGTGATTCATACCCGCCCTCGTGCTACTGTTCCAGCATTCTGCTCATGTGCTCAGGGTAATTCACTTCATTTCCATGACCCACGGTTCAGTCCCCCCGGCTTCCTTTCCCCTTTTTTGAATCAGGCACAAAACCTTACCTGCTGGAAGAAATCTGAATTTCTCAGAGATGGAGTGGGCTATCAGTGATCCATTAACTTGCGAATAACCCAGTCCTGCACTGAGGCCTAAATGCAATATGGGGCTCTAGAAGTCAAGGCTTTTATGAAGGATTTCCCCCTATTGAACTTTTTAGTTTTCACAGTAAAGCGCTGTTACATCCTGAATTCAAAGTATAAATATTAAGGCGTGTCCCAAATAGCATTTCCTATCCACCAGCACCTCGTCATGCAGGAGCCCAGCAGTCTGTGATCGGCTTTTCCACAGGACTGGACACTGCGTGCTCTGTGCTCGCTGTGCATCCTGTAGCACCCTGTGCAGAGACCATCCATGGGTGCAAGACCTATTCCCAAAAAACTCTGGGACTGCTAGGACTGCTATCCACTGGCATACTGGTCTGTCACTGAGGGAGCAGGAAACACTGAGGAACAGGGAAGCACTGGGATTTCGTCTCCACGAAAATCATCTCTGTCTTCATTTCTCCAGGATTCAGCACAGCCTGGGTACCAGCACTAAAGGGAAGAAACCTTAACATTTTCTCCTCAGAAAAAAAAAAAAAAAAAAAAGAGAGAGAGAGAGAGAGCTGCTGCTGTTGCTGCCAGAGAAGGGTCACGGCAACAAGCAGAGCTGCAGGAGACTCTGGTGTCTGCAAGCAGCCTCAAATCTCCACCTGCTTGCAGAGCTACAGCAAGCACGTGTCCGTGTGCAATGTCACCATGTTGTTCAGTTTTATTTTAACTGCTCACCACACACTGAGCTCCCAGGAGAGAAGCAAGCCAGGCAACCTGCTAGAGAAACATGCTTCATAACCACCCACACCTCCTCCTCAGCAGCAGCTTGTGCAAACAGCCCATCTGGAGGAGATGAACTTCATGGGAGGAGATGAACTTGCTGCCATCCCATGGGCACACAGCACTGGGACTCTGCTCAAATCGCTGGCTGGCAGAGCACAGGGGCTGGCAAAACCAAGTGAGCAGAAAGCTCCAGGGTTTAAAGCCACCTGAGTCAGACACAGGGGCTGACAACCGAAAGGGAGCTGTAATAAAATGCTTTAAAAAAAAAAAAGAAAAAAAAAAAAAAAAAAAAAGTGTCCCTATCATCTCTGTGTAGCTTGAGAAGTCAGGTATTAATATATTTATAAAGGTATGGCTTGTGCAGGGAATTTTTGGAGCAAAAATGGTCAATGCCACTTGATATTTCTGATAAAGAATGAATCAGAGAGTTGCCTTGCCAACCTGGAAAGTAAGGAAAGCAGGGCTACTTGTTATCAGTCATGCTTCTGAATGCTCCAGCTAACAGTCTAACAGAAAATCTGCTTGAATATTCGTCGTGGTCAGTACTACTAGTTACTGACCATGGAAGAGGGAACCGGGACTGCCCGTGCAGGGTGACTCCTCTAGGGCCCTCGGGACATCTCTGCAAAGAAGTGCCAAGACCCTGGGCCAGATTCTAATAACCTCTGTAATAACCTCACTTCTGTTTTGCTTTCATAAATGTTTCCCTTTTTTTTCCTCACTTGCGTCTCACGGCGGGTTTCATACTTGAATTCAAGGCAGTCTTGGAAGGTCCGTTTGTGATAGCTGCAACGGGATCTCGTCCGCTAGTTGCACCTGAGGATGGCCGTCTCGCATGGCTGTCCTTCAGGGAGCTTAGAGGTTTAGAGACTTCTCTTCCCCAAAAGTCAGACTGTCAAAAGTATAACATTTAAAAAAAAACAGCATCCACTTTATACGAGTCTTGCTGCTTCTGCATAGAGACCCTCAGATCTGTCTACTCGCTGCGGGGCAGGCTCAGATGGGGACTTCAGCTAAAGCAGCCACCCCTTGCGCGCCGGGCTGAGGGAAGGGGCGCGAGGGAGAGGCTCCGCAAGCCCTGCGGGTGCGTGCTCGCGCTATTGCCCGTGCGCACTTCACAGCCCTGAGGAGGCTCTTCGGGCCGTGCCCTGCGGAACAATGTCACCCGAGGCACAAGGATCCCGGCACAGCGTCCCGGCACGTTTCCAGGCAGGCTGCACGGTTTTCCTCTCCCGCTGGCCAAGGAGGCTGCTGCGCGGTGCCAGGAGCACAATGTCCCCCCGGAGTGACGCCGCTGCTGTGTCACCCGCAAGAGCAAGAGATCCATAGATGGGGCCGGGCTGTCGTCAAGTTATTGATTGTCAGGAATCCCTAAGTGCTGAGCACGGGAGGCTTCGCAGCTCATGAATAAAAGATTTCACTACATCCTTGAGGGATGCGGGAATGGCGTCACTGGAAATGCAGGCTGCAGCAGCTGAGGAGGCCTCCCAGATGCAGCGGTAGCTGATGCGAAGGGAGACGCATGTGGCAAGGCCACGCACAGATCCGCGCTCAGCGCTTCGGGCAGGCGCCGGGCACGGCAGGGCGGCGCCGTGGGGCCTGGGG
>VZSV01000003.1:9832595-9847654 GCA_013398735.1 Nothocercus julius
TCTTAATGATAGAGTTGGTTGTGATCAGATCACGTATGTAAAGCTTAGCTTTGGAAGATAGAAAGACGAAATTGCCAAGATCAAATCGCTATGAGGAAAAGAACACAAGTAAGTTCCTCTGATATGTCTGGAAAAAAAAAGTGTAATAAAATCTAAAGAATAGATGCCATCATACTGAAGAGTTTTATGTAACATACAGGATATTCATGGAAGTCACTAATATATAAAATACTAGAATTTTACAGCTCAATATTACCATGAAATTCTAAGGTGCAAAACTGAAGGAAAGAAAAAAAACCCCAGAAGTATTATCCAGTGTAGCACAGATTTGTACTGAAAACTTGCAAGTTACTCTTTGGAAAAAAACAAAAACAGTGACAGATGAAGTCTGAAAGTGTTTTTCTTTAAATATAATACCTCAGTACATTTAATAATAAAAGTAAGCTCTACAAAAGATCTCTTTTACATATTATACAAAATGCAGAGGTTAGTGCAACCCACTGGGTCACACTTTTTTCAGTCATATATCAGGAAGACTTGAAATTAGAAAATTATGCAATTTCCACAGCTCATCTTCCTATTGGTAACAGATTCATGTTGTGTCCCATCACTTATGTGCATTTGTTTTCCAGTAGGAACCTCAGTTTATTTTCTGTTTCCTCTGATGATGAATATTTTTCAATGCTTTGCTTTTGAAACAAAATGAAATCAAAAGCTATCAAAGCACACCAGCCTTCAGTTGGCAGGTGGTACTCCTCTGAAAACATTTGCTTTATTTAACCAAATCTGCCAAATGGAGAACTTGCTAAAATGTAGTTTATGGATGTTCTTCCCCCTGCTTTCTGATGCCATGGAGGTGAAAATTCTGGTTACAATATTCCTGAGTGCCAAACTGAGTCATCAAGGTCAGTTTTGATCGACAAACGTCCTGGCAGATGACAGCGAGTTGTGATCATGGTTATAGCACATGACATACACTTTGGAAACCTTTTCTAATTAAAAAAAAAAAAAAAATGACAGAAAGAAAGAGAATGGGAGAGGGCAAGAGAGAAAGAGACTGCATCTTCATTGTTACGTATCGGGAGAACGGTCTTCTACTATACAGGGTTCTGTGGGGTTCTCCTCTTCCACTTCTTCTCCTACTTGCTCATCAAGAGGAATTTCAGTGGATTCTGAATCCTGGGTGCAAAGAGTCTTGGAGTCACTGCAGCTGGTGTCTTCTTCTACTTGACTCCCACTGTCCTTTTCAGTGTCTGACTCACCATCTTCCTCCAGGGTTAGTTCAAACTGGAATTTTTCAGTTTGGCCCTGCCTACCCTCTTCCTGGTCATCAGGTGCAGGAGAGGGACTTTGAGGGATTGTGCTCTGGTACCATTCTCGGTTGTCCTCCAATGTATCTAGGATATCCTGGGCATCCGGGTGAACAAGATCTGCCCATGTCTCCCACAGAGGATGAACAATGTAGTCTATAAACCCCACCTGTTTCAAATAATGCAAAACTAGCATGAGGTTCTATTCACTGGCAAATAAACAACAACTATGCATACAAGTTACATTTATTTTTTTCTGTACAAAATTTTTTTCTGAACAGACATACTGTCAAAAAGGGAGAGAGAACAGTGCCTTGGAATTGTCATGAGACATTGGAGACACTATCCTGAATGTGGCTGAAAGGAACCTGTGCTGTTCTATGTAGAAAACAGATTCTTTTAGCATCTCCAAAGTCTGATGCATGATACTGGATAAGGACTTGGAAAGGATTTGTCTTCAAATGAACTGTTCATTCCAAAAAACTCCACTGCGTCTACTGAGCCGAATAGCTGTTTTTTATTTAGCTCTGCTTTTGAAGGAAATACTAATAAGCGGATATATAACGTTCTTTTCTGAAACATATGCTTCATTGCAGATAACTACAGGGATGGAACCCCTTCAGCAAACACACTGCTATGCCCTGCTATGCTTCATAGTAAGAAAATGCCCCACCCCCTCTACTCAGACACTGAATTAACTAGGGGAAAAAAAAAAAAAAAAAAAGGCAGAAATCTACATTCAGAAATTCATCAAAATAAAACGGCCATCCTTTTCTATTAAAATGTCATAGTATGTTATGCAACTGCTATTCAAATCAATTACCTGTGATTTTTCTACTGATGCATTGTGCTTATCACACATGGGACTTATCTCCATTCCTCTCTCTCTCTCTCTATCTCCTTGACGGAAGAATTCCTCCATTATTCTGTCTGTCCACTGGCGGTAGAGATGGAGTGGCTTGGTTGGATTGCTTAGATCTGCACAGTGCACCATATTCTGAAGAACCTAAAATAGATGCAAACATAGCTACTGAGCACCTGGTGTGTTATTACACTAGACAAAAAAAAGCTCTCTTTCCACTTACACGTTAGATAGCTGTGAAACAGATTTGAAAATACATGTACTGCAAGATTTATTCTGAACAGCAAAAATTTTGTGTAGGGGTGGCTTTCGCACTTGCATTAATAGCCATGAATTATCTCACTTCTGCAGCTTCTGTCTACGTAAGAGGTAGAAAATATTTGAGGGAAAGACCAAACAGGCAGGTAAGTTTGAAGGGTAAGTCAAAGACAAACTACATCCAGAAAACTACATCCAGGTGCTATACCACCTCATTACTCTCAAAGAGTCTCTCAGTACCTAACAGAATATGGTATATGTGAGAAATACATATGAAGAAGAGGATAGAAGAGAAAGAGTCAATGAAGTATGAGTGGACAGCTGGTCTAACCCATGCTGGGCAGGCAAATGTTATTAATGACGTAAGTTCACACAAGTGACCACTTTCAAATGAACCTTCTTACCTGAATCCTGTCTGAATAGTTATCAAGAAGTAGGACACCAGAACTTGTCACTTTTTTGGTTTCAACCATAGTTTTTAAATCAGCCAATAGATTCATGTGCTTAGACATGTCTGTTGCAAGCACCTTCAAATAAAGAAACAAATTAATAAAACTTTCTTTTTACTGTTTTATTAAAAATCTTTAAACACAAAAATAACCAGTTCTGGGGGGAAAACGTAACTGCTATATCAGAACATACTGGTAAAGTTTGAGCCTTGTATGTCAGTAGTGCCCAAACAATAACTTTTTCTTTTAAAAATGTAACAAAATAACTAGGGCATCATTCATAAAGATTTCAAAGTTCATCATCAATTCCGTAGAAAATTCTTCAATGTGATGTTGCGGAGGCAGACACAGACGTTTTGGTATCAAAACAGCTTGAAGCAAGATTGTATACCTTTCAAAAATGTACAGCTGGCATTTAAATTGAAAAGAAACTGTTTGTTACTCATGTTTCAGCACTTTATTCTAACACTTTACTGTGCTAATAATACTCAATAATAATAATAATAATTATAATAATACCCAATTTGATAGCACAATGCAAGTGCAAATCTGAAGTTGAACTTACAATGTCAATGACCATTTTCCTCAATGATTGCCTCTGTTTTTTGGTCAAATTCTGGAAAATATCACAATTCTCTTCCTGCAGCAGCTTGAAGCCCACAGCTAAGTGGTGATTCTCCAGGACTGACGAGTCATTGTACATCAAGGCGAGTTCAGAATCTGCAGTAACAGTCACAAGGCAGAATGTTACCAAAATCTGCGCTTCCATTAAATCCCTTACGATTTTTCAGATTATGTTCATAACAGATTTAAAGATGAGCTTTTAGAAACAGAATTTCTGTGGTTCACATCAGAGCACAAGTTAAAATATTAATGGCTGAACATCTTAACAAATTGAGGCAAAGTGTTTTGAAGAAAACAAAAAAGTAAGCTCTGCAGCTGAAGTGTGTACACAGGCCTGAAGTGGCAAGTTAGGAAACAGTACAAGGATGGTATTTTCAGAACTCTTTCTCATTTGTGTACAAATAAGGCCCTGGGGTCATTAGTCTATGACAACGGGTTGTTTTGAGAAGAGGGTGATAGGACAGCAACAGTTACACTTTTGATCTTTTTCCTGGAAAGTCATGTGGCTTGAAAATGTCAGTGGCAGCCTTGCCTTTTGTCTCATACTTGAGTTGAGTGCAAGAACTGGTGCCATAACGTTGCCTTTTCTCACAGAAGTGTTCTTAGCTCAGCCACACGGTATGGCTGTGGCAAGAAGCAGAGTTAACAAACACTCTTAGCAATGCCCCTACTAAGGCAAAAGCAAGATCTGCACTTGTCTACTAAGGCACACCAAATAGCAAGAGTTCAAAATGCAAGCAGTTAAGACTTTTTTCTTGGTATATATTTAGATTATATACAGGTATACATCTGGATTGCATTCACACAATCAGCTTGTTTGTGTTTTAAGACAAGGTTTGCATATGAATCTGTCATCAAAGAAAGATATTTCACACACAATCACACTTGTCATGTATTGACATTAATTTCTATTTATCAGAGTTTTTCTATCCTAAATGTAGCCATATAAAAGTCTATTCTACTGTTAGTCCTCATTATCTTCTTTTACAGCAGCTTTGTTTTAGAATCCCGCTGGCTCAATGGGGTGCCAATAAAAGCTCCCCTCTCCAGATTTCCTGAGTCTCATTATGCAATCTCCTGCTGTCTCCCCTCCTCTCCTGAACACGTCAATCTTGTGAATCAGGAAATCCTTCCTCTACTTTCCTCACCCTCACAGCAGCAAAGCCATAACAGCATAAAGGAAAAAGAATGTGAATTTGTTATTGTCTTCATCTTCCACAGAATATTTATGAAGCTTGCTTACTTTTTATTTTTTGTTCTCAGTTCTGAATGGAGGTGGAAATAGCAGAAAGGTTTCTCCTTGGCAATCTCCAGAACATTTTACAAGCCTCAAGAGTATTCGTCAGGAAGGACAGACTCACAATAATCAAATAAGCATTTTGTTTTGCTAACGCAATCTGTATTTGTTTGCTCTTTAATATTATTTAAGAGCGGTCTGATTTTTAGATTACTGTGTAAACAGGCCTTAAATCCTGAAATGAGGAAATAAATTTTGGAAATATCACATCATGAAAATTACAAAGAATAAGCTGAAATATGGCAAATATGCAAATGTTTTAAGCAACTATGTCAACTACCTTTTTTTTTTATGTATTCTACTTCTTAGTAAAAAGTTAGTGGAATGGAATGGAAAACAAAGAACTAGATGGAAGCAAAAAATGTTCCAGAGGCTAGGAAAATCTGGGGCTTGAGAGATTCTCTGTGTAACTTTTGTAAAAGCCAGGTGTACATTCAATTTTAAATTTTCAGTGAAATTGGTGGGCATTAGACAGCTAAATAAATTTAAATGCGGTGGTTTTTGTCTCCGTCTCTGTCCTCTCAGCTTCTTTGTGCACCCAAAAACTCTAAAGGCATAAAATCCCTTTGCCTCTTTCTAGCTTGACAACAGAAGTACCAATTAGTGAGATGTGTCAATCACGTGGACTCCTTGCCTGTCTTGGCTGAATTTGAACTGCCTGTCTACAAGTAAAAGCTTTCAGTAGCACTGCTGGTCCCTTCATCCTGTTTACACTTAACAACTTAATGGTTTCCCCATAGCACTTCAAAGGCAGCAATATTCTGCTTTTCAATTTCTGACCAAACAGAGAAAAAGCTTTTATTTATATTTGCCCACTCTTAGGAATCCATATATGTGCACCGTTTGCTGCACAAAGCTCAATTCACTCTGGTCCTGCTGCAGAACTGTACTTTTTTATCAATACAGCACCTGAAATCTAGAGACAATCCCAATCATCCTCCTTCCAGATGAGTCATCAAATTGAATATCACTAGAGGGTAGCCCTCAGGCCATTAAAGCAAATAAAATTAGATGCAGGCAAGACTGAAGGTCTTATTTGAACGTACTGCAGCAGTGAGTCAGACCAGGAGCTCCCTTCTTCAAACTGTACTGCTCATTTTGGGTCATGCTATTTTAGCAGTAGTGCAGTAGATTAAACCAAGTGAAGAAATGACACTCTGTATAAATGTGTAACCAGATGGGTCAAATCTGCAAGCCTCGATATGTTTCCATTTCTGTAGCTTTTTCTTCTTATGTGTTTGGATTCTCAGTATTACTTCAACTTTTGTACTTTCGGATCAGTTAGTATAAAAGCAGAAGTCGGGATAGCAAAACAAAAAGTAATAAGATATGACAGAACTTGCCCTGACCTACAACACACTGCCCACTTAAAATAGCAACATACAGCACTGATATCAAAGCAGGTTACACTGGGGCAACAATCTATTTAGTAAATGTGTCATGATCAGGTTCAATGAAGCTAATACGGCTTTTCTTCTAGTAGAAAATTAGAAGGGAGGAAGTGGTTCATGCAGTGGTGCAGAAAACAGCCTTGAGGAATGGAGTACAAGTACATGGAGTTTCAAATTTGAAAGGCGGCATTAGGAAGTTATTTCATCAGGGCTTTCTTCTGCATATATGGAGCAATAAACACACAAAAGAAAGAAGGTGTTTGCCGTAGCCTGCACAGATAGGCAGCCAAAAGTCAGTCTAAGAGGCTGAATTAGTATGCAGAGGTCAGAAAACAACTACAGTAGCCATGGAGAGACAGAGATGGGCCTCGTCATCTGTTTTCTAAAAAGAAACCTATTTTCTAATATGATTCCAGTATAAACATAATAGCTATCATCTTTCTTTTTTGGTATTTTGTATAATCTTCCTCCATTTTTTCCTACAATTTTATTTATTTATTATTTTAATGCATGCCTTACAAAGTTCCAGGAAAGAGATTGCATGCAATGCACTGAAATAGTGCCTGTATGATAGTGAGTTCAGCCCTAGTAAGGCCCTAGCAATTCTTGTGAGAGGATACTATGTAGACTATTACTAAGGTTACAAATAATGCAAAACAATATAAGCAGCTGTCTCCTGAGAAAAGGTACAAATGAGAATGAGTTGAATGCGCATATCTTGCAGCAAATCTATGAGAAAACCACAGAAGGTCACACTTACTTGTGTTGATAAGAAACTGGTTTGAAACCCCCGGATGATCTACATCATGTATTGCACTGGCAAAAATTGCTGCAAGAATCTCCAAATCAGTGAACACTGCCTAGAAAACCATGAAGCAGAAATGACAACACCTAATCAGTGAAAAAGTATTTTCAATAAAGGGACTGCACTTTGAAACTAGAGCTGAACAAGCAAAGCACATTTGAGATGTAGGTATTTTAATAGGAAACATATATATATAGGTGATAATAACCTTCTGTAAAAACATCCATTACATAGATGTCTGGTAAACATTTCAGGCTTATCCATCAAAGTAAAACTACCCTTACTTCAGAATTGTCAAACATCAACAATATCACTAAATTCAGTAGCAACTGAGGATTTTTTCAGCTTCAGCCTGCAAATACATTCACTTTTACTAGATCATTAAGTACAGATTTAGGTCTCTCAACTACAGCACAAATTAAAGTTAAAATTTCAGCCTGATTCTTACATATCATGGTATTATGTTGTAACATACATGCCTGCGCTGTACAATAAACACATAGTATTTGAAAGAAGTACAGTTCCTAAATGACATTGAAGAAAATGGGGACACTATAAAGTATGTAACTTAAAATCTACTGATTTTTCTGCTGTATGAGATGATTAAGAAGATATGGCTAGAGGACTGGAAGGGACCTGATGTGACACTGAGTCCAATCTGCTGCTGTCACTAGAAACCAAGTTACATAATAGCTTTCATAACTGATCAAGAGCAGCTTGCAAGTACGTAGGTCAGCAGTGGCATCCAGGCAATTAGTATTTTAATGCTATTTTGCTAAGAACAAAGCCATAATAAATAAATAAAAAAAAAACACATCACCACCACCAAATAATGCTACTGGCAATCACTTCAGCTGTCTGGTGAGGCCAGTAGTGATTTATGCAGACCACATCTTCCTTTTTGAGATAAGTTTTCCAAAAAGAATTCTTGAGTCTCTGAGGACCAGGACATGTCAACAGTCTTAAGATCTGGTTATAATGCTAACTTTAATAAGAAGGTAAGGCAGAAACATTCGATAATAAGAAAGATCGATTGTTATAAAAAAAAGAATCAAAATGCAGCCTTCCTTCAAAATGAGGGCAAATCCTTCTGAGCTACTGAAATTTCATCTACTCGCTTTATCTGCCTTTTTCCGTCCACTATAATGGGATATGTCAATGTTTGCAATAATAAGGATCGAATCATGCTTAAAGAAGGGAAATAAATATCTTTCTTCAACTTCAAAGAATCACTTTAACCAATTCAGGAAAAATTTAGTACATGATCATATCTACCTGAGGAAAAAAAAAAAGAAAAAGAAAAAAAAAAACCACAGGTGAACCCTTTCAGGTTCAGAATGAATAAGTACAAGCTAAATAAATAAATAAATATATGGAAGAATTCCCCATTGAAGAGAATTACATTTATTTTATTTTTTTGACCATCTTTCCTAAGTATTTACACTGACTGTGGTTAGGGACAGCTCTGTATGTGAAACAACAACTGAATAGGATGTAGCTAATAATGAGATGGCGGAAACAAGTTACACATTGTGTTACAATGAAAAGGTTATGACAGCAGAAATCTCAAAGCGTAAAATCATGCTTAAAAAAATTTCCTCCACAATAGTTACATGCAAATAAACTTTGATCCTCATAAAGTATCTTTAAAAGAGAATTAATTCATGAAACAAATGTCAGGATCTCTTTTCAAAAAAAGCCACAGACATAAGATCTTTAACACTCGGTTTAGAAACATCTTAGTATTTCCCCTTCTCTCATGTTTGCCCCTTTCCCATTTCCGTGTTGTTTACCTCCAGCGCTGGGGTTGATAGCAGGACGTGGGTTGACTGAACAACATCTGCAGCATGTATGTTATTGTGATATGCCACATCTGCATGGTAATGATCTTCTAAGGTCATCAAGTAAGTTATTAAAGTGTCTACTGGAATTTTAAAAGTTTTTAACAAATCTCGTTCCTGGAAAGAGAAAGAGAAACATGTAAAATTATAAAGCACAGAATGATCTCCAAGATAAGCAAAAAGCCGCACAGGTGTGCCTACTTACCTGAAAAATGGTGTGCATGATGACTGTCAAAGGTCTGTTTCCAGATAATTCTGCTACTCGGAAAACCTGAAGGCCCCATTTGTTTACATCTTCTAGTTCCTAGAACAGAATCCAGCAAGACACTTAGAAATCTACTGCAAATATTCCAAAGGTTTTTGATTGAAACGGTTTCAAATGGCAGAGCCACAAAGATTCAAAGCTCGCAATATGGCTCAGCTACTACTGTGAAAATAATATGCTAAACTCTCTGAAAAGACGGAGGCTGCAGCTACTAACCTTATAACACTTGAATGTGCAGCTATCAACTTGCCAGAATTTAACTCAGTAGGTAGGGAGGAGTCCCTCTTTTAAGTTGATTGCTCCAGAGGGAAAAATGCTATAGGATCTTGAATACACTGAAATGACACACTTTGTTATCTATCTGCCCAGGAGGAGCAGAGTTCACCTGGGACGAAACCTGCAGAGACGCTGCACTTCTCCTGCCATCTCACCTGCTCTCAGAAGCAGAATGCTTGAATAAAAAGTGTATTTCAAAATGCAAAAACCTAAAACTGGATTAATCTCTTTATGCCAGTTTTATGTTATTGTCAAACAGTTAACTGCTGATGCAATCACCACGGGAAATTTCACCAAAAATTAAAAGGCAACCGCTGTGCATTAAATGATAAAGCTGAAGACAGGCCACATACATTGGTGTGTTTCAAAACAATAGAGCTGCTATATATTTCCATCCTTCTGTCTTCATTCTTTAGATTGTATTTATTAATAAGCAGCTTTATTAATGAATACAAATTCACATTTGCATTCCATGCCCAGAAAGCAAATATTCTTGCTGGAATCCTCTTAGTACTGAATTAACCCTCATGGCCTGATTCTGACTTACGTTATTTTTCCACTGCACCGGTTTCATATTATTTTAATGAGATCAGCCTTTGGCATTACAGCCTGAAATCAATGGTTATAAACACAGGATGGAATAATACTCTTAAGTCCATTCAACAATCTTTTATCTTGATTCAATGGTTTGCACTCAAGAATTTAAACGTTCTTTACCTTGGCAAGAACATCTTCTTGATCTGTTTTAACTCCAAACCTGGGAATACTGGAATTAGTTAAACTGGAGCTGTGCATCAGTTTTTTGACTCCACTGATCTGTGACATTGGCCTCTTCTTCTTCTCTTTCTCTTTCTGTGTTGGAGACGGGATTTCAACCTCATGTTGTTTGTCTTCAAAAGAATGAAGAAAAACAGAAAAATTACGTCCACTTTACTGTACAGTTTCATACTATAGACATTGCAGTTCCTAACAAAATATACACATTTTATTTGTAAGTGTGGAGATTTTGCAGTAGGTGTTTCATGTTAACAGCATTGGAAAAAGGTGAAGCAACATAAACTTAGACCATTTCTGAGCAAAATAGAACTGTGTGCTAAAGACTTCAGTAATATTAGAATTACCAAGTACCCATCTTTTGCAATGTTTCATGGAAGGTTTTTGGGAGGACTGAAGAGATAAGGTTGTTCTCAGCAACCTTCCCCAGAAGAAAAAAGAAAAAAAGTTATATGCAAGAAAAGATTTGTTGCCAAGAAACTAGTCAGCTTTATTGACTATGTCCAAATTACCTCCTCTCTGCTGAAATGCAACTGCATCTTTCCTAATTGTCAAGAAATCTTGAAAAGATACAGATACTTCTAACATAGTAGCCTCAATACCTTAGCACACACACCAAAAAATAAATAAATAAATGAAATAGGGGGGGGTGGTCGTGTCTGATATGTCCATTTTTTTCCTTTCTGTGTTGGATATTTTCAAAAAAGAAGCTGAAAACAAATGTGAGCAGCAAGTTTATGTCTAATATCTATATTCTTGTGTTTGCTTTCTCACTTTTTCCTCTTTTTCTCTTTTTTTTTTCTCTTTCTTTTTTAATTACCCTTGAGCAGTCTGCACTTACTGGAGACCTCCGAGAATTCCAAGCAAATCACAGCGAAGAGGAGACTCTGGAAATGTCACCAAGCTTTAGCCTGCGGCACAGAGCTCCCTGGCTGCCCCTGCCGCTCTCCCTCATACGGAGAACCACAAAAAGGGGGAGAAGGAGCACGAGAGCTCCGGACTGGTGCAAACCGACAGCACATGAAGCGCACTGACTCGTGCTCCTGCTTTGATGTTTATGCTTTTGGTCATATGCACAAAGTTTAGGCCCATCAAAGGGATGTTCATACACGGAGTTGTCAGAGCAACTCGAGTGAAAGGAAGTGTCTGTCTGAACAGCTTTAGATCTCCAATGGAATTCTGCGGGATTGCCAATGTTTTCCTAACTGTGAGCACATTAAACAAAATATCCTTGGTCCAGCCTTACGTCCAGAAAAGATAATTTGCCATTCTGGCATGAGGTTTTTGCATCAGGCTATTTTATCCTCATTGGCAGGCTCTAATATATTTTATGGCTGTAAGAAAACAGGTCAATTAATTTGAGAAATATAAAGCTGCTGTAGTATCATATTCAATGTAGGAGCCTTAATTCTTTACATGGGGAATATTTTTGCTGCCTTGAATTTCTTGTTATAGAATTTTCATTATTATCAACTTCACATATATCACAAAGCTCTACCTGGGAATACAGTCCTAAGTGGTGTTTTCCCTCTTATATCCTCCTGTATCTTCACTTTTAAGTATCCAAGGTTTTTATTTGCATGCAGCCAGACTCTGTGCACTCCAAGGGATTCCATTCCCAGAGCTTCTTCAGCTCAAGGCTGACAGATGCATTTCCCTAGACCTGTCAAAATGAGTCTTGTGTTTGCCAGTGAAGGCTCGCGGAGACTGACTGATACCTCCAGCTTTTCAGCGATTCTAAGTGGGTCATCATCTCAGGCAACCTCACGTGGAGCCTTCCAGGGCTCCGTTCTCCACAGCGGAGCCTCATCCCTTGCCTGCTGCAGGAAATCCTGCTGTGCTGCTGTTCTCAGCAGGGGGGGTTACTCAATTATGGATGAACTCAGCAGACACATTCATTTTTTTAGAATATACAGTGATAAGTAGGATACAATATGCTTAAAAAATTGTGTCCTTAAAAAAAAAAAAAAAACACACACACACATAAAAAACCCAACTATGGTACCACACACAAATAAAACAAGATGTATCCTAAAATATATGACTGACTGGTACTTTCTGAAGTATCTGTTATCCTAATTCAGGCATGGCCAGCTGTGCCTCCCTTATATGCAGTCTTTGTGAACCTATGGTGTTTCCCTCCATTCTTCTATTAATTGGTAATATTAACTACATCTTCATGTTCAAATCCACACAGATGGGATAAAATTTCATCCCTTTTAAACAATTTTATCACAAAAATACACTGCTTTTTGCAAAGCCATGGAGGAGGAAGCATAATCTTTGTAATCAAGTCTTTTGTGTCAAGTTTTTTTTAATGCCTGCACCCCACCATGTAAACACTTGAGCTGTACGTATTCTCCCACCCAGCAGCAATCTGTTGAGACGCTGATTTAGCCATGTTTGCCCACTTTCTCCTGTGCAGGCTACGAATGCCAGAGCATCACAACTGCGTGCTGAGAGACTTAATGAGGTTACTTATATTTATGTACTTTCGGCACAGTGAAACCTCTTTAGTGTAACTTTCCTTCTGCCCATATGGAAAACAGAATGGAAGAACGATTTTTAGTGTACGAAGCATATTATATTCATTATATATTCACTTCTTAATGTGGTAGTAATATATTAGTAGAAATTAATTAATTCTACATGAATATACACCTAACTGTAACTTGTAACGGAACTGTGTGTTCCCTGTAACACACAGGGAAACCACATAAAAAAGATTAAATGAACTGCGGAGAAATGCATCTACCATGATCTTTCTGCTCAAATACTGAAAAATGAAATAGAAAACGTACATTTTCTGGAAGCAGAAAATAATACGCAAAGGTACTTGCTTCTAAAATGCCCCACAGCACAGACAGAGATAAAACACAAAAGGCAAAAAATTAACTCCAGTCAACTTACCTAAGAATGTGTTTGAAATATATTCTGAGACTTGATTGCCTGACCTACTCATTTCAGATAGGTGGGTTAGCTCACGGTTCAGCATTCTTTTAAACTGGAAATAAAACAAAACAAAACAGAAGTATAAGTTAGAAGTCAAGATATATTTGACATGAAAAGACCCTGTCACAGAGAAAACAGTTGTTTCATGCTTCTCTACTAGAGGTTTCTTATCGCATTTGTAAATTAATCTGCTCATGCATTTTTGCCGGGTACTTTGTAACCTTTCAAGTTTATCTTCCTGTCCATCATCAATCTACTCAAATATGTTTCACAGCACTGCGTTAAAAAAATCACAATACTTTATCCTTTTTCTACATACCAGCATGAACAGAAATGGGTCACTCTGTTGCCTTTTAGTTAGAATTTTTATACTAGATCAGCCCAATGATTTGCTCATCCCATCTCAGAAAGTTGTCCGCATCTACATAATAGCAGAGTGGAAAACACTTGTCTGTAGAAATTCCTTCCTATTCCCTGTAAGCTAGCAATTCACATTCACAGTTTATTTCTTCCAAGTGGATTTTAATAATCCACTAAATATGTAATTGATTCCCTAATCATAATTAATTCTTTCTTGCTTCCTTCTGACTAAAGGATTACATGATATCTTGTGGCACGGTGTTTTGCAGTTTAACTCTGCAATACAGCTTGAGCTGTTTTATTTGTATTTTCATTTAGTATATCTCTGCTTTGATAATATCACTAAATAGAACTCGGCAACATTTATTAGCCATTCAAAGAACTCTTTCCAATGTATATTTTCCTCCATCTGTCACTACTGAACATTGCCTACCACTGTGCCACCCTTCCATTTTGCTGTTTGCTTTCTCAGTCCTCTTTTATTTTAACAAAGCCAAATAATTTATGCCATTTTCAGAATCACCTTCCACCTTGTTCACCCAGTTATGACCATTTGTTACATTAAGCTATCTTTAGAACATATTCCTGTAAACATTCCGCTATGCTGAAAATTGGTAATTTATTTGCCCATTATAGGCAAAGCACTAGACAAAACATTAACCACCTCCTTTCCAATCATCAAAGCCCCTTCTTCAAAGAGGCCTTGCATCACGGAAGGTGCTATTTTCTTCACAGTGTCTTTGTAAGTCACCAATTACTTTGTTGCACACAGTGTGCTATATAAAAATTACCTGTAATATAACATCCTAGTCATTAGCCACCGCACTTTTCCTGCCATCTTGACATGCCATCAGCCCAGGAACTTCCTGCTGCAAAGACTGAACTCTACTTTTGTCACAAGCCAAAGGCTCAACTTTGATCTCACACACAGCAGTGTGCTACCAAGTGCTTAACAGATTTCTGAAAATTAAACCCATACAGCAACCGCAGTTGCAAATACCACAAAGTATCGGGCAAAACAATATACATGGAAGCAGTATACACCTTTACAATGAGTTCAGATGTTTGTCATCAATGTTAAATATTAGAAAACAAATGGAGTTTGCTGATTCCAAAATCCCTAGAGCATTTTTAAAAGCCTTTTTTTTTTTTTTTTTTTTTTTTTTTTTTATGAAAGCATTAAGATGAGAACTTTTAAGGTAAAAACTGAAGAACTCACTGAATTACTTGTTTTCAGACTGCATTCAGAAACTGTATTCAATTAAATACCACCTACAGGAATCTTAATAAAATGTCAGAAGTTGACACAACTGCATTAACTTTCAGGCCTGTCACCAGCCTATCTATTACGTCTCCAATTTTTGACCTATATTCTCTTTCTTAATTTAATTCAGCACTAATTCCAGTGGACCCTCTGAAATAGGTCCTTACATGCACTTCTTCCTGATCAACGCTCTTAGCTTGGCGATGCTGTTTTTGCAGCTACATTTCTGGTTCCTTTCCCCATTTTGAAAAAAGGCCATCTAGTTACCGATTTAAAGGTACATGCTGTCTAGGAAATCTCCAGCTACTATAAAGGTTTTTCATGTTTGAAA
>VZSV01000003.1:9852697-9878207 GCA_013398735.1 Nothocercus julius
AAAAAAAAAAAAAAATCCCTAAACTCCACTGACTTCTTTTGGCTTCTGTGACTTCTAACTATGAACTACAGCTACACTATTTTGTAAGTCCCAGCATAGGTTATAAGGAAGCTTGCACATCATACGGCTCATTCGCACTGCTGAACAAAGGCTTGCTTTTCTGATTTTCGTCTTTACAGTCGTATTACTTGTAGTCATATTGCCCACAAATATACATGCTCACCAGTAACCATGCAATCATGCACTGCATATCAACATTCTCAAAAGGTAAAACAAAATCCTACCTTTATGTAGCCCCAAGAAACTGAGAGCAAATAGTTTGCCTCAGGCATTTTTGATTTTTTGATACTACCAATCTAAACTATTCAGTTCTTCGCTATAGGAAATACTTTCAAGTAGAAAGATCCCTTCTGTTTCCCTCTTAATTCTTTTTGCTGATCTTCAGGGTCTCAGCAATTAGGTGCACACAAGACATTCTGCAATGAAATCCAATCGTGCGCTCTTCCGATTGTATAAATGCCATTTGTAAAACTCCAGACCTTCAGAGGCTAGGCTGAAGAGACAGACTGCATGAGTTGAAGAAATATCTGAAGAGCTAGGGATATGCATATTTCCTGAACCCCAGGACTTAATGAATAATGTATGGCAAGATGCTCAGCTGCTGGAAAGTCTTGTTCTATCAACAGCTACCAAATAAGGACCTGAAGGGGAAGCCACAAAGAGTGTCAGTAATCCCTCCCATAGAGCCTAACTAGCAGCCAATGGTATGTCACCCGAAAAGAGAAATGCAGGGGCTAGTGACAGGGTGCACAGACACTGCCGATTGGTCTCCAAGGACGGCCCTCTTGGAACGGGGCATTTCTTCCTTCTCCTGGCAAATGCCGTTTAATAATGGCACCCCTGCCTGCAGCATTCACTCCATTCAAAAGGAATTAGTTTAACCTCTTTCGGTTACAGGGGGATCTGCCACATCTCTTCAACGATGCACGACAGGGAAAAGGACTAGTCTGTACATTCGTGCGGCTTGCCTGATGTTTTTAACTTCTCATATGCAAGGGAAATGTATGAGTTTTATACCCCTTCTCCCCCCAAAAAAAAGAAAAAAAAAAAGAAAAAAAAAGAGAAATAAAACTATTGGGATTTCTGAGCAATTAAGACGTACTGTTAACAGTGAAAATGTTTTCGGATTTTTCTGCCACTTGGATTAAAAACTGATCTGCTCAGCCCATTAGGCCAATCTGCTAGTCCTTACTGCTTTTTATTTTAGTAGATAAAAGCAATTATTATTAAGATAAAGCAGTTCTTGTGTGGAGTCTTGTAACTCCCAGCAAGTTTGAAGTTTCCATGGAGAAGCCAGAACAAAGACATAAGAATCCTCAGATTCTCATTGCATTTATTCAACTTTTGCTCTTTCTGCCTTGGCAGAGTAATAAAATCAATTACAGCTACACCTCACAGGGGAGAGAGAAAGAAAAAAAACAAAACAAAACAGAGAAAAGGATTAATTGAAAGTTAAGTGTGTCAGTGAGCTGACTCAGAGCATTAAATAAAATATCCCACCATCGGCCTCTCAGAGACCAAAACTTAGGAGGACAACATTATTTTGCACCACTTTATATAAAGCATATGCATTACTGCGGCAAATTTCGGAGTCTTTGTTGTATCAAAAGAAGGGAGAGTTTCCTGATACGACAATGAGGAAGTGCCTAAGGACAAGCTGAATGAGGTGCAGTGTTCAGCCCAAGGCCACACTGCTGATTCATTGGAAGATGCTGACCAACAACAGTCATAAGGGAGCTTTCGGCTGAAGTGGTTTCAACTTCTCTGGGTGATGCTACACAGCAATGTCAGCAATACTGTGTGCTTGAAAACGAACCAAACCTGGAAAAATCAATAGGGGGAAATACAAGATTTAAAAAGCTTCTTCCTTCCAGGAGAGAAATGTACAGCAATGTGACAACTGGATACAGTCAAGAAATCATCCAGCACACATATAATGCATTTCATATGGAAAACATTGCTTTCCTTAAAATACATACAACAAAGAACATGTAAATGAACATATCATATATACTAGCACAACTGTCCTGGATCTAAACAGGAGCATGGCTATAAGATAACTAATTTCTAAAACAGATCTAGGTTATTAGAGATTCAGGACAATATTGAAAATAGTCTAAAAAGTATTTCTGGAAAATATTTCTCCTGCTTGTTCCAGCTCTGCTTTGTTATGCTAGATACAAAGCTTTGCATCTGTGTTGCATTGTTTCCAGATCACCCGCAAGAGAGCACTGCTGCCACCTACCCACTATTAGCTCTAAGAATTGAAAACATTTTTGTTGATTTTTCACATTAAATATGCTGCAAGATTACCTTCCACCCATCCCCAAAATTACAGCAATTTGGGAGACAAGGGGGCAGTGGCAGGGAGCTGCGGTGTCCCCACCACCGACTTTGCACAGGGCAAGACGCGTAAGCTGGGACCAGGCAGCCTTGGGGATGGGGAATTAGATTCTTCCCCATCCAAGAATTCCCAGATAGAGAGGCTCCACGAAGATTTCCATTGCTGCACAAATGTATAAAAGAATTGTACCCTACCCAGGATGGAGAAAGGGGAGAAAATGATCCAAAAAAAACTCTTCAGGGATGCTCTTGGGAGCAGCCCCCATTCCTTAGCCTTAAGCTAGCCACATCATGACTTAGAAGCTCATACAATAACAGCCATTTACTTTGGGCTACTTAAGTCAGGCACAGACATCTGTGTGACAGCCTGGTTGAAGCTGGCAGTAACAGTGGGTGTTGCAAAGCTAAGGTCTTTTCGTCACTTTTCTTGGCACTTCATAGGCTAGTTCCTAGTTATATCTTACTGAAACTGTCCTAAAAAAAAACCCAAAGCTTGTATTAAATAGGGAACATTTTAAAAAGCCATTATATAAATTATATTAGGCTCTTAGAATGTACAAAAAAAATCTTTGATCGGTTTATTCCCCATCAATGTATGAGACAAAGACATACCCATTAGAATTACTGAATTCTAGTTTATTGAATTTGTTGAAGGATGTTACCTACAAAGCTATTAACTAGACAGTTTTATTTCTTCTATTGAGATTTTATGGTTTATGTAGCCTTTTCTGTTATTTCTATCTTTTTCTAAGATGTTTACTAGTCTGTAGGAAAACTGCATGCATATTTCACTGAATCGGATAAATTCTTGTAGCACGTATTAGGAGGACACTATTTTTCCTCCCACGTACCTGTATGTTATAATATATTTTATATTTTTAATATATTTTAGTAGCAAATACTACCAATTGCTGTGATATAATTCACCAGCATGACTTCACTGATTCTGCAGACGTGCCCCCTGACTGTGGCTACATGGAAAAACATGACTGGCTACTTCAAATTTATACCTGGCTCATTCACACATTCACACCTGCATTGATTTATGGTAATTGTTTTTGCTGATTTTCATCCTCAATTCCCGAATTGGAAAAAGCAAATAATTAGCTTCATAGGTAGAATTTGAATATCCTAATTAGTGAATAATTAGAGGAGGTTGTGATGGGTAGACATGTATACAGCAAATAGCTGCCACACACAAATGAAGAGACAGAGTAATCTGAGATAAGAACTTCCTACATTAGAGATTAACAGAAATTTGGTAATCTGAGAGGAAAATCCATGTTCTCCTACACATGTATATCTGTGAAGATAAAAGTTGTGTGTGTGTGTGTGTGTGTGTGTGTTGTGAGGAATACTGACATTTTTCTATGATTGTTCTCATCAATAAAAGAATATGGAAATGAGAAAAGTAAAGTTTGGAATGACAATAAGCAAGTAATAAAAATAAATAAATAAATTGAAATAATAATTAAAAAAACAGAAGAAAGTTTGCAACAAGCACTGTTGCATAGTTAGAAAGAAATAAAACAATGACCTGAGGGGTAGAAATATGGTTAAATCTTAGTACCCACAGGAAATGACAGACATTATTTAATCAACAAGCCTGGGTAACTTTCTCCACAAGGGTCATAAAAGAGGTGGCAGAAATCCCAGGAACAATGATGTTCAGCTTTAGTAAGTTTTTGGAAAAAAAAAAAAAAAAAAAAGATAGATTCCAACAGAGCGCAAATATGTTAACACTGTGCCAACTACAGTTTACAATCAGTAATCAGTATGGCTTGGTAACTCCAGGCCACTTCACAAAAAAACTGTCCTGGGCAAAGCTATGGAAAAAATGAATTTTTAAGCATTTTCTTGAAAAAGAAGTAAGAGTTTGGAATGTAACTAATGTCAGTGAGTTTAACTCAGTTTAATTCTTTGAAGATGTAATATTCTTGGATTGTTGCAAGGCATTTGATTTAGTACTGTGTGGTATACATTACTCTGCAAGTTGGATGCATAAATGTGTTAAGAACCTGATTACTGACTGATTTCTAACAACCACCAACAGGAAGTCTTCAGCACATGGCACAGTTTTAGGTCAGGTTCTCTGGGACCCGGCGCTATGTTACAGTACTCAATTTTGTTCATTGATGATCTGAAGTGAGTCAATACTATGATTTTTTTTTAGCAAATACTAAAATTGGAAAATAATTTAAATTATGAGGGTAAAGCAATCACAGAGAGCCATTTGTTTTGTTTGTTGACCCCACTCATGAACTGTCGTTCAAGATCGTTTACTACCCAGTTACAGACCCAGTGACAAGGAGCACGGCCACGATGGGCTATACCCTAGCAAGCAGGAACTCTGGAAGCATTTACAGGGTCACAGGGGAAAGAAACACAACCGGACATCCCAGAGGGATACTGCCCCCCAAGAAAAAGGAAGCCTGTGTGTTTTGTAAATGGACAAATTATAGATAATTCAGCAATGTAAGTGAGGATCTAATACTTTTATCCATCACTGATGCACATGATTTACCACAAGCCCCTACAGATGCCTACGCACCCACTGTTGAGATAGAATCAAAAGATCCTACGGCTCGGATCCTGTGGATCCAACTTTCAAAGACAGACCCCTTTTCCACATACCCAGTACAGGTCCTCAGATATACAGCAAAACATTCCTGACAGGCACAATGAAGAGACTTATTGCTTCTTCACAGGTCCAAGGAAAATCCTGAGCCTTTAAGTGAGGTATTGCTGTTGCCGTCTGGCTCCTGCTAGGAAGCACAGGCTCCAGAAGGCTCAGTCAACAGGAAAGCGAGATGGCAATGAGTCAGGCTTGAGGAAAAGGATGTCAAGAAGGCTCAAGAGCCAGCTTGTTGATTCAGATGCAGTACTTTGGAACTATCCCACAGGGGACATAATTTATGATCTCGGTCTTTCCTTCCACAGGTCATGGATGGTAATACGGAAACTCCAGCAGAAATGTGGTTAGCTTTGAAGGCAGAACAGTGCTTTTGAATTCTCAACTGCACTCCCCTAGACGGACTACCAAGCTGTACTAGGAGCCTCCAAAGAGAAGTGTGAGTATCAATCCTGAGTACAAGGATGCCAGAAAACAGATAAATGCTTCACAGATTTTAGTTTTCAAAGTCCTGTGTGTTATAAATGGGAACATATAGTCTGTATCTCCTGAACCACATGAGAATCCTGTCTGAAAATATCAGAAACCACCTTTATACTGAGCTTCAAGCACCAAAGAAGAGCAATAATCTATGGCAAGTTCTTTTCCTGCTGGTCACAAACATGACCATCCTCATAGAATTGGCCAAATTCATCTAGAGTTTACACTGGCAGGGGCCCTAGCAGAAAGCCTCCCTACAAAATGGAAAGTATCCTTGGCACAGGGAGACAAGAGCAGCGAGGAACAGTCATTTCACCCAGAAGCAAGGGCAGAGGGGTGGACCCGGCTGAGCCACCAAACAGGCAGGACTGCTCTGGAAGAAAACGTAGCAGGACAGCTAGGGACAAGGAATCAGCCAGCAACACCCAACTTCTGTCTCACCTAAGCCTCTCTTATTGGAAGCAGAGAAGATTTATAGAGGCTTGTGAAAAACCTTGAGGGATGTTACAAACCCTGGGAGATGTTCCAGGAACTGCAGCAATTGGTGCCCACACACGAACTAGGGAGAGCTGCAATTGGGACAAATTCCTAACCCTCAGGAAGAAGCCTCAGCTTTAAGGTTCATACCTGTAGCATAATCATGGCTGCTGTAAAAAAAAAGGGCTTCTTGCAGCCTCCTGGTTTGCCAAACTATATTCACTAAAAACAATGGACTAGCCTGAGATATTTTAAGGTCATTTTATTTGGAGACATGATATATATTTCTCGTGAATCAAATAAAAGTATTTTAAGTTGTTGAATAGACTGAAATAAAAGAAAAAAAAATCTGAATTATTAGGAGAGGGGAATAAGTAGCAAAACTTTGCAGCTGAAATGAATAAAGGCTCCTTTATCCATTAAAAAAGGAAAAAAAAAAACAGCTTTTTGGTAAGATACACAATTCAGTGTTTGTATTTACTGCCCTCTAGTGATAATATAAGCATTAGCTACAAGATCCTTAAACTTCTGTTTGTAGCAGTATGCTTTTTCCCACAGGAAACGTCAGAGTGTGGACCTGTAATTCTCACCCATACTAAATCACGGTCTTAATAAGTGTCTGATGTTCTCCATAATCACTTCAGAAAAATTGCACAAGCAACAAAAATGACATCATATTTCAACTCATGTTTTGTTTACCAGCATTGATTTTCAAGTCACAATATTCACATATGTTTATCTTCTGGAAATTGTTCTATGTAACAATAGGGTAAAGTATAAAACAGATTCTATGGAAGTCTTTCAGTAAATGAAATCTGAATGTCAACAAATATTTATCAGTTTACAATACTCTGCTATATATTTACTTTTTCCCTAATACAGCATTGTCAAAACAACGCAAGTCACAGGAAAGCTACTGTTAGAAGCCAACTTAGATCTCCCCCCCCCCCCCAAAGTGGCCTCGGCTGTGAATACACCCATAGTTCGGAGAGCAGCTCTGAGGGGGTGACAACACCTGGCAGAAGATGGTGATGGACAGCCCATGTAGTTACCTCTATCCCACTCTGCAACTTGCAGAATCAACTGTGTAATCATATCTGATGCGAATAAAAGGCCTTAAAAGTTCTGCCCTAAAATAATTTTAAACATAGTTCTACTTAGATACCTATCATATCATAAAAGCACAGTATGTATGTTGCTCTTATGCATATGTTTCATGAATCCACAACATAACCATGCAAGCATATGACATATTTGTGTCCTAATGAGAAAAGTTATGGAACGACAGGGCAGTTATTCATTCCTCTGCTCTGGATACTCGCCAAACAACCATCCTAGTTTAAGGCAAGAATCTTTTTAATGGCGTCTAAATTGTAGCAATATTAGTTGAAATACCTACTCCACTAAGATTTCCTTCATTGTATCAACACATTTCTCAACAGGCACCAACCTGTTTTGCTTACAGGTTTTATCTATAAAAGATGTTGGCACACAAGTGAAATGTATGATCAGTTTGCGCATGGCATGAGCTCAGAGAGCTTGCAGCAAACTGATTTTTTTTAACCTTTACATGATATGTAGAAATCCTTTTCATGCATGCAAGGTATTTCAATATCACCCTTCTCTTTATGCTATTTCCCAATAACAACTAACTCTGCAGGAAACAATCTTAGAAAAAAACTTTCAAAACATCCTAAGATGAAGCAACAAAATAACACCACAAGAGAACTCCTCCTCTGACCCTTTCAAAATTATAAATTTCTTTAGTATATCCAATAGTAATTTGTTTGCTTGATCATTATGCTCATATTTTATAAAAACTATAATTTGTGTGGAAAAGTGATGGGAAAAGCCAATGAAATTAATTATCACTAAAAGCAAAACACACAACTCAGGTTGTTAGGAGTATAAAAAATGTGTTTCTGTTTTAATTACTAGTGTAAAAGAATTGCTAGCTATTGTTAAAACAGTTATAAAAACTTGAAATGGAGAAGAAAGTAGGCATTCTTCACAACTTTGGAAAGCAGGCAAGCGATAAGAAATCAAAATTAAAACTCTCTAAGCTTTGAAATGCACAGTTGCTATAGGTAAAAAATAGAAGAATTAAGAGTGCTGATAAACTGGAAGTTCTCTACCTTCAGGCAGAAAACTGAATGCATCCCTCTGTAGTATACAAGAATGGGGAATAAAACTTTTGCCATTTAGCTTCATTTAAATCCACTGTTTGTACCATAACTCCTGATAAAATTGCATGCTACTACAAACCAACTGCAGTATTTCATTAAGGGTATAATTAAACTATCCCTCAAAGGATGGCGTTGGCAAAAATTTTTGTTAAATTCTCTTGTTTCTTTCTTCACAAAAGATTACACCTCGTCTTTACCAGCAGATAGTGCTGCTAAGCTACATTTAGGAACAAATGCCTGTCGCAAACTGGTAATGCCAACTTCCCAGGCAGGGAAAGAAAATATAAAGGCCTATCTACAGATAGATTAGGTTTGTGTCTTCTCTTCCCGCTCATCCTCCCTACTTCTGATAACCAAAGTTTGAAACTCATTGCATATGCGACTACCTTGGTGCCTTTTGCATACACCTTGAAAACCCCCCAGCCCACCGCAGTCAAAGGATCACAGAGTTCACTGCTAGGACTGCCCCAACATGGGCTTCCCCATGACCAAATCTCAGAACCAAACAGTTTCCATTTTGCAACCCACCAAAAGACCCACTCTTTGGCCTTTCAATCACAGCAGGAGAAGAAACCATTAACACACTATTCACATAAAACCTAAAAATGTGATACATATATACTCCTTTTAGGAGTCCTTCTCTTGAAAGAAAAGATCCAAGATCTGTGACACACAGAAGAAGAAATTTCTTCATTGCTCTTCCCTTAATGCTTGTATTTTATGTACTGTGTGTGTGTGATGATCTGTACAGGAGAGTGAAATAGTTATAACACTTCCCAAAATTGAAATCAAAAAAAAAAAAAAAAAAAACCACAAGTGACACGTAGGACGAAAGAAAGAGATAGGACTTCTATCTAAAATCCCCTCCCAGGATAGCAAAGCAAATCATTTTAGCCACATCTTTTTGTTCTGTGTATCTCAGAGACTGCCCTGGGGAAGGTTATTGCCAGGGTGGCTGCTCCTGATGATCCAGGCTGGACTGAATGGAAGGGAGGCCCTGGGCAGGGCCACGAAGGGCTGGTGAGGCCACGAGGTCAGGACTGCTTAAATGACCACCGTTTCTGCTCTTTCTCCTCAGTTCCTTCAACCTCACAGATCCAGTCACGTCTTCAGGCCTTCTCAGTGCCGCTATCGCGTTCATCCTTCCTTTCAAGCTGCAGACAGAAGCAACCCGATGTCCCCCTCCTCCAGGCACGCAGCAGCACACGGCCTCGTGGAAGTTTCAGCCCCAGATACAACTGCATCATTTGGCTAATACTATACTTTTTACATGGAGTAGCTATTTTTTTATGCCTTGAAGCAGGCCATTACACAAACAGCACTCCCGCATTCCTAAAGGCAATGCCAGTGAAGGGCACTTTTCAGCGTAACTGATAGATAAAACTGGCAAATCTTGTCTTGAGCCCAGTTTCAGTGCTGTTCCTACACTTTTAATCCATAAGGTCCTGTACTTTTCAGATCCAACAAGAAAACAGAGCAAAAAAAAAAAAAACATAAAGAAGAAAAAAATAATCTGACTTGAAAGACTAGTGTAGTCTAGTATATGCATATGCATTAAATGGCTATCCCCATTTCAGGGCAGCTGTACAGAGACTGGCAATCCAAAGATAATCAAGTCAATGAAAGCATCAAGTCAGTGAAAGCAAACATTTTAGAGGTACTGCAAAGATATAAAACTTCCATAGCGCACATAAAACCATGCAGTACCAATGTTAAAGGAATGCTGTTGTTAATAAAAAAAAAAAAAAATACAACAGAGTTATACTTGCTCTTCGCTCCAGCCAACCACCCATGCCCTCAAGCGCAAGATTTCCTAGAACTTGCACAGATTATCCTAGCTACAGTAACTGCAGATGCTTTTTAAACGTCTTATTTGCATGGGTAAGATTTACAAGCTGTAACACCTCATAAGAATATTCTTATTATGTGATAAGAATAATTTCACTTAGAGCAAAGTTTAAGCCTTTCCCAAGACAACCTGCGCTAAATCCATGAAGTGTTCACCCTTGAGAAATTATAAAGGTGGCAAGATGTACAGCTTCTCCTAATAACGGAATACTCCTCTGAAAATATATATTCTGTCATTTAAGTACCTTGAAGTGAAAAAGAAGGGTTTTTTTTTCCCCTCTGAAATACCAGCTCCCTTCTTACTGAATAGAAAAGCCTGACATTAAATTCATCTGGCACAGTTTCTCTCCTTTTTCTAGTTCTTATCTGGTTAACACTTGCTTAGTTAACACTGGCAGACATGTCAGACATGGAAAATGAGAAACAGGAGTAAAATATTCCAGCTTGCCGCTAGTAACAGACATAAACACTGTCCATGTTCTGAGACAAATATTCAGGATTTCATCCTTTTTGTAACAAACAAGTAACAAATTTATCTTCTCCCAGAGAAGATGTCCTAACAGAACACAAGCCCAGGGCTCATGGAGAACTGGAGCAGCCCAGGTATAGCTAGATGGATACTGCAACATATATTAAGAGTATTAAAAGTTCACAGGTTCTTGTAATAGAGCTTTTTAGATCTTTCCAGAAATTTCAGGCTATTATTCACAAACAACCTAAGAATATCCAGAAAGGAGAACTTCTGTAGTTTTGTCCTCCACCTGAATAAACATATACATACGTACACACATGTATATGCTGCAGGCAAAGACCTACCCTGCAAATATCCACCAGAACAGTAGCCAGAAAGGCTTGCACCCACAGTGCCCATTTTTCACAGAGAGGTATGTCTAGTAAGCATGCAAAGAGGAGGCATCACTGACTCACAGAGCTGGGACAGCACAGTCACCTTAAAACTCATACAGTGGTACCAGCAAAACCCAACCTTTTACAAGCCTTGCCTATTTTACTCAGAAGACTAGTTTGACAAAAACACAAAAGACAAACTACAGCTTTGCTGGTACAGCTACATTCATCTTACTTCTCCTACAACTTGACATTCTTATTTTATTGAAATGTTTCTACTATAGGCCAGGTCAAGCATGTGTTGTAACAGTCCATCAGAAATCTTGGAGGGATAACCATTTCAGACTAACAGAAGTGAGTCTCTTCACCACCTTTTTCAAAATTAGAAACATAAATGTCAGCCATATGTGTTAATACTTAACATACATACTAACCTTGAGAAGCAAAAATCTAAACTACAAACATGACATTCTTTCCATTTTTAATATATGAAAAACAAATATGAAAGAAACTAATTTGCCATCCACATAATTACCACCACTTAGGTTAAAGAAACTGACAGCAAGTCAAGGACTGCTTGACCGAAATACCGAAAAATCAATCACAGCACAGGCAAAAGCAGAGAATTGCAGGTGGCAACATAACACTACTAAGACAAATTCAAATGGCTTTTTCATATATACACGCATCAGCAAGCTCCTATAAATCATCCAGAATAGACATGAAGACTGAAGGTGCACTCCACGTTCTTTCACATAGTTTTGTTAGCTCAGGCTCCAGTTCTTACTAAATCGTGACTTTCATTCTGCTAACTAAAGGGCATTTGATAGTGTCATTCTTCTTTCAGAGCAAAAAAATCAGTGAGTTATTAATCAACATATTTTCATTCCACCATGTGTTTCTTGACCATTCATTTGAGACTACACGCTGTAAATCAAAGCAGATTCACAAAAAATATGAATATCTATTTGTCCAGACCAGAGCAAATATTCCATCTCATCTACTATGTCCTTGTCTCATGCATATATGGAAATACACAAAAATGTAGCACTTCTTTTTCTGCAAGTGAGCGCTTCATCCAAATGCTCCTAGCAAAAAATTAAGAGAAGCAAAAAAAAAAACCAAAAAAACCAAAAAAAAACCCAAACAAACAAACAAAAACAAACAAACAAACAACCCTGCTGGTTTCCAGTTCTGCAGGCAAATGTACTGCAAGGTTGGTTTTACTGTTATATATGAGAGAGACATGAAGACAAGATACAAAACCAGGACAAAGGCAGTTCTATAATTTCCCAAATTGCTTACTTATTATCCATAGTATTTAAACCATTCTTAACAAAAGCCTCAGCATTTGCATGAGGAAGTTCATGGTATTTTCATGGAATTATTTCCTTACTCCCTTGTCTACTGATAACTAACTTGTCTCTTATCTTGCACTTGGAACCCAAGCATGTTTTTGGCCCTGGACTTCTTGTTTTTGTTTACAGAGCACAGTGAAACTCTACTCTGTTATGATCATCAAGAACAATCATTCTTACCTGTCACTGGATACACCATTTATCAGCCAGGGATGTTTGCATACTTGGCCTACGTTCTGCAGGGTTCAGATTAGGCCACGCTAGGGAGGTGTTAATGCGAGGCTGGTAAGGAGGTGACGCATCCCTGTCTGACTGAGAACACGCGGCTCCCCATCCCATGCAAAGTCAGACGGGTTAGTTTGGTTTCGGCAACCCCGCTTAACCTTGCACTGGAGCAAAGCAGAACAGTCCGACTGTCACAGCTGAGTCTCAGCCGGGCAGCAACTAACAGCTGAGAAACAGTTCAAGAAATAGCTTGTTACCAACTTTCATCTCTAGCTACTGGAGTTTCTGCATCACACATCAATCACAATACAGAAAGCAAACAGCGTATAAAAGATCACCGCGTCTCAGGAGAGCACATTCTTGGATACCGTGCTCACAGGAAGCACCAGGAATGACAAGGGAGGGCCAGGAGATGCAACTGCATGCCTGGCTCCTGCATAGACATAGACCTAATGTCGGCAACTTATCCTGTGAATATTTTGTCCCATCCTAGCTCACGTAGATTACTGAGAGAAAGCTTTTTCCCAGTTAACTTGGAATGGCACAGGCACCTTCCACACTAGAGCTGGTTCTCACCACACCAGCTCAGAACCTCTGGACATAGCCACACTTGAAGACCTTGCCGAGGGCAGCTCAAAACCACAACTTATGACAAGGAATTAACACACAAAAAAGGACCAAGATTACCTCTTAAAGTCACACAACATGCAGGAGAAAGAAATGTATGCATTTTTAGTTAACTTTGTAGAGCTGGATTTTAAGTCAAATCCACCTTTTAAAAAAAAAAAAAAAAGTAATCCTCCATCTTTGCTTAATAGGAATAAAGGATTATTCAAATGTAGAAATAATTCTTATTCTAATTTTTATAGTATGGTATATATATAAGTAGATTTAAAGGGTGTACACACCACATCAATATCTATAATTCTCAAGAATATTACTGTGGGTTGCTCACAAACTATCTTGAACTGATATGACAGAATGCCCATAAATCAACATCTACATGGACATAGTTTTACAGCTAAATCAATATTGCCTTTAGAAATCCTGATATGCAGCTTAAATTCAGCAATTCCAGTAGCTACTGCAATGCTACAAGATAATCACCTTTTGTAAACACTGCCTGTATTCATGGTCTATAACAAGTGAATATTTTATATACAAGATTTGTTAAATCTGTGTTGGCCATTAACTAATTATTATGCTTTATACTGATAATTTAGGTCAGCTATGAACTTCTAAAGCATAGCCAGGAAATTTACTTTAATTTGAAACCCCAGGGCCTCTGATTTAATCAATAACAACCGATCATTATTTACTTTTTTCTTTTGAACACTAAATTGTAACAAAGTCTAAGAAAATGAGAAACATAAAGGTAGATTAAAAGTAATTAAAGTAATATACTAGCAAGTGATTTTGAGTTACACTAACAAAAGCACATGATCACATGTACATGACTGGGATGTATTCTCTGATGAACTTCTAACAGCGATACGAAATACACAGATATTACTCAAGTAAAGGATTTTATACTGAACTTATTATTTCTGGATTTATCTTTTTTTAAAAGAAAATATTTTTCATATTTCAATCTGCTTAAAAATATATTCTTTAAATTCCATAAAAATCACTGAAGTTAGTTTGAAGAACATCTTAAAACCAAGCAAAACGAATATGGTCTAAATAGATCTAACAGCTTCTTCACATTTGAAAAAAAAAAAAAAAAAGGCACTGAGAAAATTTAACTGATTTTTGCCCATTTGCACTTTCATATTTCATGTTCAGAGTAGCTGGAAAAGCTCTGAGAAATTCTGAGACACTAGAGATTCCTCTGCAGGCTCAGAAGGACAGCACTGGTTTACATGGGGGGTTCACATCAATGAGAGTATTATTGCTATTAAAAGGACAAAAACATTAAAAAAAGGCATTTTTTTATGCAGCAAATGACACCATCCCTTCATTTCGCCAAATCTCCTGCTTAACAGTTTATTATCTCAACTCGTAGATAATCTAAGTGATAAAGACATTAAAGAAAAATGGCTGTGGGCTCAGTCCAAGGCCTGATAAAAATCAATTTAAAGATTCTTATTAGCTTCAACACGCACTACATCGATCCAAACAAACTGTGCTCGTACACGCCAAGAAATGGAAGTTGACACTCTAGTGCTATCTTGTAACGCCGAATACCGCGCTTTCGGCCAAGCTGCAAACCAGAACACAGAACTGAAAGGGCAGAGCAGGCAGCCCTTATCTGAATACTCCTGTAGAGCTGATTACTGAGCGTATTCCTTGTGAAAGGCAAAATCCATTACAAAAAAAAAAAAAAAGCCTAGGAAGTGATACTTGATAATTTCTATGGACATTAAAGTCACAGTCACTTCATGGGGATTGATATGCCTGTTACATTAACTACTTAATTTAATACTACATAGAAAAAAAAAAAAAAGCATATTCGTAGTTTTTAAAAACCAAACGTGGTGCTGAGTTTTATGACTGTCTTCTCAGCATGCACTGGTTAATGCAAACACCCAAAACATTGTACGTTCTGTGAACACAGCACATACTTTTGCTGACTAGGCACAAGCATTCGCCTTGCCTACCATGAAACTTACTCTTCAAACAATTATCTCATAGTAAAGTAATAGTAGCAATACATAACCCCTAGCTTTTATTTATAAAACTCTTCCAAACAAAATCAGTGTAAAGCACAGGAGGGCTGTCTGAGTTTGCAGACAGGCTCCTTGAAGCCCTCTGGCATTCGCAAGGTGCAAGTCAAAATGGATCTCATCACTTCCGACGCTGCCACCGCGAATGCTACGAAAAAGGTGCTCCGCAGATAAGATCGGGTCACTGCAACTCTGCTGTTGTTTAGCAGAGCCACAGGCACCAGCAGGATAAAAGCCCAGTCCTGAGCAAGAACGGGGGTGAAAAGCAAGACTGGAGAGGAGAGAGATTTGTGTAGAGCTGGTGCTTTCACAACAGCCCCCAGATTGTGGCAGAAACCAAAAAAGAAAAGCACAAACCAGATGACTCCTCCTTCAAGCAGCAGACATTTACTATGGAAATAACAGTCTAAGCAAGATCTAAGATTAACATCTATCCTTCTCATCCTCCGCACTGAGGTCTGCCAGGAAGTTTTAGTCTTCTATGACCAAGAAATTTTTAAAGCTCTAATAATAATTGGAAAGGAAAAACAAAAATCCCAATGTACATCTGTATGTTTTTACTTATACCCATCTATAAAATCTAAAACAGGCATCAACTCAGACTTATATTACCTGGATTAAAAAAAAATTACCACAACATAGTTATAAAATTATTTTTCTACAGTCCCACTTTATACCAATCACATGGTTTCAGTTGTTTTGTCTTACCATTTCTCTAACCAATCTACCTTTCACAAGGCTGACACTGTAAACCTGGAAGATCAGATGCACAGCTGTACATCATAACTAGCAAAGAAGAGACATCATTTAAGGGTTTAGTGCCCAAGTGCTAAGTTTCTCTTCTGAAGGAATTTTCTCATGCACTTTATCTTCTTGTATCTGGAATTCAGCGGTTCAGTTTGAAAATGAAGTTCTGCAAGCAGGGGATACTAAACGCTCTCCTAGAAATTCCAAGCATATGTCATGGACCATGCATCTACCGACTGCAACATCTTCACAAGGAAGAGCTCTAAGAGCTCTCCTGATGTAACACCTCTGGAACCTTCCCAGTAACACTCAGAAAGAGCCACAGCTGGAAAAAATGTCTGTTAGTTTTAATGATGCTCAAAAAAGAGGAAAAAGCAACTAATAATCAAACTCTGAAATGTAATCTTAAGTGGGTCCAATATTAAGGCATGCAAAGCTTTGGACATACTGTACAAGAAAAAAAGTCCTTTTAACCACAGTGTTCAGTGACAACATATACTGAACCTGGGTGAGCTAAAGCTAAGCAGCGAGAGTCTTGGGGAGCCACATGTTAAGAAAGCTGCCTGTCCTTCCTCCTTGTAAGAAGTTGCTATGAAAATTCAGAAAGGAATGTCTTTAATTCATGTAATCTGCAAAGCCAGCACTGGCAAAGCTTGCAAAGCGTTTGTACAATCCTAAATCATTTAGAAAAGTCCACTGGAAAGTAAAACTTTTTTTTTTTTTTTTTAATCTGTTAAAAACTGCTAAAAAAGGTATTGTTTTTGAGTACTTAATATTTGTCATTATCTTTGAAAGCCCCAATAAGTTTTGACAAATTTTAAGCACAGAGAATGTACTATCTATTCTGAAGAATCTAAGTCTTTTGAACATACTGAAGTTTATGATGAACAGGCTGAAGCTTCCACGTTTAAGAAACAGGTTAAGGCATCCATTTACAATTTATAAATCTATTAAAAAATGTAATTTTTTTTTGCCTTGAATTGGTGCCTTGACCTGAAGCATCACATCCACTGATACAATGAGAAAAAGTAAGTAAGAATGTGTGACACCTTCATTTTCACTCCCTACAGTTAAAGTAACTCTTTCAGTATAATCTGGTACAGTGTTGCTTTCCTTACCAAATTAAGGCTCTACAGTCAACCTAGGCTAAAACAAGATCTGACAGTCTGGTTTGAATATGTTAACCCTTACCTGAACAGGTCTTCTCAATCATAGCAACTAATACATTTAAATCACATGCCCATCATGCCCTGGACTTATGTATCTGGAAAAGGATATTGATACGGTAAAATAATTACCTGCCTGCAGGTAAGAGCACAAAGCTCCTGTAAGGTCATTTCCAGAATAAAATGAACTCTGGTTTTGCACTGATTTACATGACTTTGAAAAATACGCTGCTAGATATCTTCAAGACAAAACTCTGGAAGAAAGGCAATGTCAGTGGAAAAAATATCGTGCTTATGGATGCAGGCAGGCAAAAGTTATCATTAACACATGGTAAGTTAGAGAGGGAGAATGATGGAGGAGTCTGAAAAGTAGCCTAGGCTAGTACTTATTAATGCAACTGCTGCTTCATTAACATTTTGCAAAAGTCTAGTGTTGATTAGAGCGCATTGCATTCTGATGCTCTGAAATGTGCTAATGACTGATCCTCCTGGCTGAAAAACATCTTATGTATGAATGTGGACGCAGCGAGCAGCACAGCTGGGTCCTGACCGCAAACCGTGACACACGGGCACTCCAGCTGGACAGTGCCACTGCGCCACAGGAAAGAGGTAGCCAGAAGCAACGCAGTCCGCTTCAGTCAGTCAGTGGATCACCACAAACACATTTGAGCCACTCTGCTTCACTTCCCCAACCCATGAAACTGGAAAACTTCTCATCTCTAAGCTGAGTAGCATGAATGTGCTGTGCCATAGCATCTGCATTACGTTTTTAAACATACTGAATTGCTTAAGTAGATGAAAAAAGGATCTTAATGATCTGCAATGTTTCAGGTCGAAACTGCTTCAGATATTGTTATGTACGTTACATTCTGGACTGTTTAAAATATATCCATAAATTACTCATATTCATTCTGTACAGATTTGAAGCTATGCTGAATAATAATAAAAAAAAAAACAGCAGTTGTTCCTGCCGCAGTTGCAAGCTGATGGCTCAGTTAAACGCTCTCTTGCTGAAGAATCTGGTAGAAGTGGTCAGCCAGCTCAACTCGATTAGCTGGTCGTACATTAATGGCTTACAACTTAATTAATAGCTGAGGTAAGCCTTTTAAATTTTATTTGTAGATAATCTTGCAAACAGGCCCTCCACACCAGTTTGCTTCGCTGCTGCTGTTCTGCTGTGATTCCCTGCAGACACAATTCCCGCTGCCGCTACACTGAGGCGCCGGGAGCGGGTAGGCCGGGCGGGCAAAGACAGGAGGTGCTCGGAGCAGAAAGGCAGCTCAGCGCGAGCCGGTCGGCCGCCCAGCTCCGAGGCGGGACGAGAGGCACTAATCCTCTAAGTCTCTTAACAGAAAGTTTTGGCAAATGGTAACAAACCAAAGCGTTTTACTAGTGTAACAGAGACTGCACGGCAGCTTCTTCGAGCAGTTTCTTTAGGATACAGTGGCTGAGCTGATATTTCGGTGAACACCATATTCATTGCATGAAAAGTTTACTCAAGAGAAAAAGCAGCCTTTTCTTGGAAACACAAAACTGAAAAAAGAGAATGGCCACTTCTTGTCTCTGAAATACTTAAAATCTTACGGTCTAACCATGATGACGTCAGCACACTACTCAGAATATAACTCAGGAGGTCTTGGCTCTATATACTGTCACAAGAAGCCACAAGGAGCTAGATACTTACCAGGCCTTTCAGTAGCCCTAAACTTGAGAAGTTATGAAGTGCTCATTTCCACAAAACCTTTTCCAGGTAACATCTTTGAAACATCCAACACAATTTTTCATAAATGCTGTAACAAGGGTACATTGACATTCATATTTTAACTTTAAATAAAACAATATACTTCATAATTTTCAAATCCTCTGTCATGGTGGTTGAGAGTAAAGCCATTTTCCCCACATCAAGTCCTAGTTGCTTATTCCATAGCATTTTGTCTATATTATTCTGTGCCATTACACCAAAAGGAAAGAATTTTTTCATACTGTGGCATTTCCTATAATGAAAGAGGCTACAAAAAGGAGTGCTTGTGTGCTGGTATGGACTATTTGCTTATATTTATGGAAAAAATGATCTAACTATTAGTGACTAGGAAGTTATGCGATGCCAGAAGTTGAAAAGCTGAAAAAAAAATCACAGCAACCATAGAGATGCATCATTCCTCTTATATAGCTCTTCCATTCAGGTCATTTTAAAAGCAGGTCACCAAAAGCAGAAATTAGTTCTACTTTAAATTTAAAGCAGCGACTCAATCAGTGAAATTAAGGGATCCTAACTTGGTTTGGGGCCCTGAAATGCTATTGAGTTTTTTTGTTTGTTTTATGGGTCAAATCAAGGCTCCTTTCAGCTGACACGAAATAGGGGATAGTCTGCATGATGTAATTCCATTTGAGAAGAACCCTGACAAACAGCTAAGGCGGGGTTATCCTGGTTTAAGAGGGATTTCCAAATCAGAAATGCTGGTCCTCAGGGGCTGGGGAGAGATGCCTGCAGTCACGGACGGGCACCCGGAACAGGGGCTGCGCAGGCTGAGACCTTCAGCCTCTCCCACCTCCCTTGATTCTGGTCTCAGCAACAGACCTACAGCTCTGTCGCTCCATCAAAGGCCCCTCTTACTCCCTCCTTAGGGGAACAGGTAGCTCGTGCTTTTTCTCATTGAACACCAGCTTGGCAGCCCCTATGGAAGCAGTGCACACTGTCACAGATGATCCTCCCCTTCTACCGAAACAGTGCCACGTTTCCGACGGGACAGAAGTGTTCACAGATGATAAGGAAGCGCTGGTGCAAGCCATGTGCATGAGAGCAAACTCCGCACGTCATCCTCCCGCGGCGCGTCTGTGCGCAAGACAGGCAGCGAAGCGCTATCTCCTCCTCAAACCTCACTCGGCACTGCGGTTACCCGAGGGCAAGGTTGCTGTTCTCCACAAGCACAAACAGTCGTACACGGGAGCAAGTCAGGTTGTGCACAAGGAACAGCACTCCAGCCCAGAGGCCTCAAAATTCCTCTGGGCTGGCTCCATGGCACAACAAGGGTGGAGCAAACCTGGAAAGGCAGTTTTTCCCTTCCCTCTCCCCTTCCTCTCACCCTTTTCTCTTTTTATGGAATAAAACAAAATTGGGGTCCTGCACAAACATGCAATCATGTAAGTTCCCCCATTCACCACTCACGCTCAGGTCTCTCTTTACTCTGTCACTACACAAATCCAAATCCTTAACGGATAAAATTTTCCCTGATGCTGCACTCAAACTTTTGCTTGAGAACAGCTGCCTCTTGCCTAATTGCACCCTTGTCAGAAGCAGCGCTCTAAAGAGCTAACCAAATCCTTGGACTTTCCTAGAAAGATCTGGGAACGTCAAGAGCCAATTAAACTATCATGTCAGCTGGCTAAGTGCGATGGTACTGCCAGACATTACATAAGGGCGCTGTCACGGAATAAACCCCACGGATTTCTGCTCTGGCTATCTGCACTCTTTATATCTGAGAAGCAAAGCAGGGGACCTGTCTGCTTTGCAGCACTTTACTCACACTAACAACAAATTCCTTTTCCACTGTTTTGTTTTCAGCACGTATTTTTCATGTGCAATAGCTGACGCCCAAGAGAATGACTGATGTTCAAATCCTCTTAAGTGGATATGACAACATTATCCTTCCCTGTAATTGGAAGCAGGTCACTCTAATCTGTGACTATGATGGAGGGGATACTACTTTTCTCTACCTCAGCTTTCACGTCTGTAAAAAGTATAAAAAAAAAAAAAAAATCCTACACATAAAACGAAAATTCTGAGAAGATTCTACCTGTGTGATAAATTGTATGACCAAAGTCAGCGGCAACAATTAAAAACAACAACATGAAAAACTAGTCTGTTAATAAAAGCTGAATGCCCAACCATGATTGAGTGAGTGACATTAGCCATTTTCATTAGTTTTAGATTAATTCTAATTCTAATTCTAAGCACTTACGGAGTTACTGACCACAATACCACTTAAGTTTCTTCCACAGACTAAAACAAAGAGAAAAGATGAATGGATCAAGCCAAGAGCCACAGCCTGTCCCCACTTCTGCACACCGAGATGTAAGGAATGACAGGACAGCCCCCAAACAAGGTCCTTTCCCAGCAGGAGCTGGTGCCCCTGGTGCACCCTGGAGCACCCACGAGCGCCCCGGCCACACAGCCACGCCGGGCTCACCCGCGCCACGGGCACACACAGCGGTGCTGAACGAAACTCCTGCTCGAAGCGTCTCTGGGGATTTATACATAGTCCATTATTAAAAATATTTAGCTTTTAAGCTAAGTTAGCTGTACTTTAGCTTTAACTTTAGCTTTTTTTTTTTTTTTTTTTTTTTTTTTTTTTTTTTTTTTTTTTTTTCCCATGGATATTATGTTAGTCAGTTTTCTCTGTTGGCTGTGTGAAATGCAACACAGCCACTGTAGAGGAAGAGAGGAAAAATACCTTTTAGTAACAGGAAAATGTGATTATACAATAGCTCACACTGGCAGGGTACCTCAGCAGACAACAGAAAAAAAATAAATCAACTGAGCAGATTTCAAGTTTGTTTTTTTTTTTTTTTCCCTTCCACTGTCCTATTAATTTACACTAAATGTTTACAGCTAGGAAAAAATATATTTTTTAAAAATAAAATCTTATGAATTGCCAGTGCAAAGCTCCCTGGTCTCTTGTAACAGGTAGCAAGATTACTGTCTGAACATAAGTCATGGGTGACAAGTACAAGACCATAAACATGAACCATGATCACACTGACATTCGTGCTGATTGTTACACTACTGGCTAATTTTCCAAAACCACGCTACTCAAATAAATGTGATGTTCTGGGTATCTTCATACCATTCAAAACATAGAATATATTTTTTTTCCAATAATAACTAGTACTAAAAACTGCCTGTAAATAGACTTCATGTCTATTTCATGTCATGTAAATGATCTCCGATCATTTTCAAATACTGGTATACAAGGCAGACAACTACAAAACAGTCATTATGGAAAAAAAACAAAAACAAAACAAAAAGGTAGCTTCATAGTTAGCATGGTCGAACTGAATTAAACTTAAATCTTCTGAGCATCAATACCTAAAAAGCTTCCTCTAGCAAAGAGACGTTCACAGAAGTTTTCAGTATAAAAGAAATTTCCATTATGACCCTAACATCAAACCTCAACGAGTTTTTTCCATGTTGCAGTTTATTGCCAGCTATTAGCAAATCCTGCAAAAAAGTAAACTGCAGTAAATATAAAACAGATGCAACATGAATTGAAACTTTTCCATGTCTAAAATCAGGTACCCAGACACACAAAGCGATACATTAGACATGTTTGCAAAATCGTAATTACAGAACTGAAAATATCTTTTTGCATATCCGTTTCATTATAGAGTTCCTCTGTGTTTGACTAATCTACAAGTAGTGCAGTCCAGCTGAAAGTGGTTCCTACATCTTTATTATTGGCATGGTTTATTTATTTATTATCTGTCACAGTATTAACTCTTAGTCCCTGCTCAGAATCAGCATACACTGACTATAGCCAATATTGACATTATACAATATATAAAATTAGAAATACGTTGCCAAAATTTTTTAAAAAGATCATATTTTAAATTTAAGATTCCTATTTGGTTTCTAATTTCTGGGTCTTTCATGATTTAAATTTTTTTCTTGCACAAATATGAGGACTCAAAGCTTCCTTAATTTTTTAAGAGAAGCTGTGATTCCCTAGTTATCTGATTCCAGGAGCCAGTAAGGTAAGAAAGCACCAAGAAATGTGGCAGTTATAACAGTACTTTTAAATATAATGAGCTTTTGGAAGTGATTTATTTACTATCTATGCATCAGAAATCTACCCGTGACCGTATTCACTTGCCTCCAGGCGCTCGGTAACCTGCCACTTCAGCAATGCCTGGGACCTGAGGCATCATCTCGACAAAAACATCTGGATCTGGATGCAACTTTGACAGCCAGGCATCCTCTCTGGCTTCCTAAAGGGCAGATCCAGAGCACGTTTTCGGGGGCTGCACTGACACGCACACCATGCTGGGGTTGTGGCAAGCACAGCTTGCCCGCTGTCTTCAAGCCACCTCAGGCAGGGAGAACAGAAGAAGGATCTTTTCCCATATCTGTATCATCCTATTTTCAGTCATCCAGACATGTGATGTGTGCACGTCACCAGCTACTGCTAATGGAGCACTGGGAGCAGGTTTATTAAAGAAATTCAGAAAGAGGGAAACAGTGAGAGAAACCATTTTACAAACTGACAACGTTCCAGTTCCCGATTTTCACATCTGATTTTGCAAGACTTACTCTTGGCATAGAGAAGTGGGTACTCTTGAATATTCCTGCTCTACTGAAGTCAATTTTCCTAGTCTTTAGCTAAGTTTCTCTGCTGCAGTTTCTCTATAACCCCATATAACATCACTTATCTACATACCCTACAGAGATGTCACAGAATTTGCAGTCATGCTGAAATAGACAGACTCCAGGTGAGTTTTAATAACCTGGAATAAAACCATTGCTCAGAGCAACTTGTTACACATCTAAAAGTAAAATCTTTTTTGCATTCTGGGCTTGCTGATATATTTTTTATTTATTTATTTTCAGGATGGTTAATGGAAGTTGATTTATTTACTTTTTGCTTCTATTAAAAACAAAAACCAGCACTGAAAGGTGTCACAGAAGTCACAAACGAAGGGGGAAAAAAAAAAAAAAAAAAAAAAACCTTCAAAGCTGAGTATAACCTACAAAACTGAACAGTGTCTATTCCTTCCCAAGTCACTAATATCAACAGGGTTCCCGAACATTGCAGTAGAAGACAGTAAGAAGTACGAAAGTAGGTACATTCATACTCAAGCAGATTGAGGCGACATATTACTACAATATAAAATTCCTTCACATTAACTATGACAACTATTCTTACTGTATAGCTAACAGGTATCCCTTCTCTTCATGATCTTATTTTTGATACAAGAAAACCTTCTGTGATTCCTTCTGAATCACATTTCAATAAACAGGTTAAGAAAGCTTACCCAGTAACCTCTTGGCTTAACAGGTATGGTGTTGACGGGTTTACGGTTGGACTTGATAATCTCAAAGTTCTTTTTCAACCATAATGATTCTATGGTAAACTATCCCTTACCTAGCTCAAGGAAATACAAATGTAACAGTATAGGATGCAGTACCTAGTATTTATTTCTAGATGCAAAGCAGTTGCATGTTTTATAAAAAAAAAAAAAAATCTTCTTTTAATAAAAAGCCGAAGTTAACAAAGTAAAAACATTGATTTGTAATTAATTATACCTTACTCTAAAATATCTTGCCTTCATTGTTCATAAAATATGCCACATGTTCTATCTGTTTTAGGGATGTAATAAATAAAAACTTGAAGGATGTCCAGCTTCTTGTGAAATAATGGCTATGCAGACACTATATGAGGAAGCTGATAGATATTCAAATGTGTTTGCAGGAAAAGATCAGGCCGTGTTTGCCTGATCTTCCTCTCTTTGAAAACAAAAAAAGTTTTATTACTGGATTCAGAAAGTGCTGAAACGGACTCCCAAACTCTTGACAGCACATACAGCACATATACACACACATCATGTATATGACATATATATCATACGTCATATATATACATATATGTCATATCATATGTACAGATGATACATTCTGAGCAATTACATCTTTCAATTAGCGATAAAAACCAAAAACATAGTTTTGTGACTTGGGCAACTCCAAGTAGATAACTCTTAGAAGGGAAATTTAATTGCTGCTAAGTCTCTAATGATAAGAGATGCACAAGGCATGGCAAAGAAGAAAAGCTACTTATGAGACTAAACTGCTCAAGAGTGCAAGCTCTCAAACATGTATCTTACACGCAGGCTCAAACAAGTATTAGCATCTTATGTGTGGGCTGAGCTGAACATGGGCTTAAGCAGTAATGAGGAACTCAGATATTTGCTAATGGTGGTCAAAACATGACAGCAAAAAAAAAAAAAAGGCATAAATTGAATGAAACTCCACAATTTTTGCCTTAAAAAAAAAAAGTTACAACTAAAGTGGTAAAAAAAGGCGCTAAAACACTTAGCATCAGCTTTCCCAGGTACAAGTAAAAGCAAAAAAAAAAAAAAAAAAAAAAAAATTCCTCCCTTTATTCCCTCTAACTAAAACTTCCCTCTTCTCTCCCGTTAGGCACGCAGCTCCCAAAAGGCCCCGGTACCAGTTCACGGCACCGGCAGCAGCGCCCGCTGAAGCGCTACCGAGCCGAGCTCCTGGCGGGCGCTGCAGGGACCGCTGCACGGCAGCGACCGCGAGCGGGCCGGGGGCACCGGGCGGACCGGGCAGGGCCCCGCAACGCTACCGGCCCGCGGAACCAAACGGGGCCGCGACCACCTGCTCTTCACCCCGCCCGAGCCCGGGCGGCCCCACGCGTTGCATAAGCGCCTTCATTAACCGCCCCCGCCGCCGGCGCGCAGC
>VZSV01000003.1:9879257-9903653 GCA_013398735.1 Nothocercus julius
ATTTGCCTGCAGTTTGCCGGCATCATGGCATCATGGTTAATCTGTCACTGCAACGTTAACAGATACTTAACAACAACCTCCCCACTGAATCATAAACACAGACAGGTCATACTTTCTATAAATGCTACCCAACCCCCTCCCACCCCCAAATTCCCCTGGCAAACAAAGTCAGGATTTCCCAGACTCTGCATCCATCAGAAGGGAATCTGTGACATTCTGCAACACAACAGAATCATCCCAGCTCACCTCACTGCCCTCCTAAATTATTTTTAAATAGCCCTAACTGCGACTGGTTCTTGAAAGGGAACACTTTGTACGCTGACCTCGAAGTGCAGATTTAATCCAGATCCATGCTAGAAATGTAAGAAACTCTGTTCATGGCATGTTGGTAAGCGCGCTGCATTAAATATTTCTGACGAGGCAGAGATGAGTTTAACATATGCATAGTTATCTGATGACCTTATACAATGATTTCATTGAGGATAAAACACATAATTAAGTGAGGTAAAATGAGCATGCCCAACACTGGCTTGTTGTCTGGCCAGCCTGCAGCACTTCTTGAAAATCAGATATTGGGAAATTTGTGTTTTGCTTCACAACTAAGCATCACCCCTTGAGATACTGACGACTGTAAAGAGTGTGGGTTTTTTTCTGAGAAGTACGAAAGCAATGAAGACACGTTAAAGGATGACAATTTGAGTTAAACTAACAAAATGCTCGTTTCGTAATCTATGTATTAAAAACACCTATTTAAATATCCTTATTCTAAGGCATCAGCAGATTCTGCATAGTGACAAGGCGCCCATCAGAAAAGCACCCGTCTGGTTGCTCAGTGGCCTCCAGAAAGCTGCTCCAAGCAGTACTGAAGCTCTAAATCTGCTCCACACTTTTGTTATAAAATGTTGTGGAAAATGTTGTCTAGGTTAACAGCTTTTAAGTATAACACCCTGTCACTGCTGAGCTAAAAATAAAAAAATAAACAGCAACCACCTAGATTTGATGGCCTCACAAAAGCGTTTCTGACCTCTGGGTTACCTCTGGGCAGCACCATGTAATTATTCCCAGCCTGGATAGTCAAAAACGCATCATTTTTTGGCATAGGTACAGGAGAAAGCTTTTTGTCAGAATTACACGAGCGGAAGAGGGCTAGCTCCATGTCACGGTCATTCAGCAAGGGTAATGCAGGCTGCTGTGGCCCCTTTGTATCTGCAGAATGATCAAGAAGAGATTGCAGGAGTGGAGTCCCCAAACAGAGTAACTTCTGTAAATTAGAGATTTTTGTGTGTGTGTGTGTGTGTGTTTTTTTTTTTTTTTTGATTTCAAAGATTCTTTTTGTAACTCATTACACCTTAATAAGAGGGAAAGAAATACAGTTTCTGAGAGAAACACCGGTTACTTTGAAAATTTGCATACTATATCAAATGTGCTTTTTTTAAAAAAAAGGAAGTGACAGCAAATGTTCTCTTTCCAGTTCACAGATTAATATAAACAACCCCACCATGTCTAGCTATCAGTACGGTACCTAGGAAAAACGAATCAAAAGCTAACAAAAAGAACAAAGTTTAGCCACAACCACTTGGCGTTGTACATTTTTTATTTATTAAAAAGGATGTTCTAGTGATCATGTGTATGAAAGAGTGGATCTTAGCATTGCTCCTAATGCCACACTAGAGAAGGCTGTATCTCTCATTCACACCTTTAGAAACTAATTCTGTTGAAAGAGAAAAATTGCTCTATGACAATAGGGATAGCATGCACTTCATTTAATGATTTGTCATGATTTTTGTGAATGTTGTCATAGTATTCCAGAGAACGAAAAGCAATACTATGCTCTCCTACTATAGATCAAGTGTGCTTACGCTAGCCTTTTCAGTGCTCTAAGCCATTTTAACAGAGTTTAAGAGGTACGTGCCAGATGCGTCACTGTTTTCTGGTCAGCTGAGGTTGTCTGAGGGATGCCAAGAAGCTGGAAAGAAGTTGACCTACCAAGCACATAGCCAAGGGCTTTGACTACCTTGCTGCCTTAAAATAGGAGCATCTTCGAGACAAGAAAAGGTCTCAGGCAAACTGTGAAGGGCTCCAGATATGCTCAGCGTGTGCACTGTCTTTCTGGATGTAGGCAGCTGCAAGAAGCCCTGGGAATATCCAGGCTAGTCAAAATGAAGACAAGCTGAAGGTCTACTGCAAGACACAGACGTGGATCTCTTTCCTGCATTTCCTGACCATTTTCTTGCTCTTCTGCCTGGTGGAACCTTCAAGTCTGAAGAAACTGAATCACTGAACCAGGAGTTTATGTCTCTCTCACTACCACAGCATTTCAAAACATACTCTGTGGTTCAAAATATGATTTTTTTTTCAGTAAATCTGTCTGTTAGTACTTACAGCCTTAACTGATGGCCTATATATTGAAGTGACTTTTGACATTTTAGTCAATGTTGCCACCTTCTATTAAACATAGCCATATTCAAGCTGATTCAGCATATAAAGAAATAGCATCTCTTTTCTTAGTCGCTCACATCACAACAGAAAAAGAAATAATTTTCCATTTATGTTTTAGAAAGAAAATCGTCAGTGCTGTGACTCAAAAGGCTTTCTCTGTGGAGTGTTCAGATGTCATACTGCAGTTAAAATGTAAATATGGAAAGATTATTTGGTTTAGGAACCTAGAAAGCTGATGAACACCCTCCACAATCACAAGTAAAACCAAACCCTCTTGATCAGATTTTGGAACGTGCCTCTGGGAAAGGAATTCAGCGACTGCAGCTTTCTCAGAAGCTTTTTTTTTTATAGTTCCAGTTTGAACACTTGGTTGCTTTCATGCCAGGAATCTCTCCAAATTTCCATTCTAGAGAAGAAAAATCAAGCATGCCATTTAGTAGCCTTGTACATACAGACCATGCCGTAATGAGCAGGACTGGTCTTCTTTTGAACCTGGAGATCTGTAGATCACACCCAACCTATTGCTTTATGCTCTGCCAGCAGCATTAGCCTTAGGATATGGAAACTGCCTTATCTCCTTGAGCAGAAAAATGTAGTAACCGCCAGGAAACAATAGGCACAAAATGATAAAGCCTATTTGTGGACAACTTGTCAAACTACTCTATTTACGCTTATATTATAAAAAAAGGACCATATAAACAAATCCAAAGGCAAAGCATATATTAAATAAGGACCTGAAGGAACTATGCTACTATTTTCATAGGTGGAAAAGGGTATTTTTCTACCCATACTTCATATTTTTCTACTAGTCTCAGAGAAATCCACATATGCTATATACCAATCTCCTTATACTCTAGGACTGCATATTTCAGGGGCAAAAGTATGAGCAACATATGCTCACCATCTTGCAAAACCAGGTAACAGGAAGGCTGAAGCTGTCCAGTAAGAAGATACTGTGCTCTTAAAACAGGTTTGTTTTAAGTAATTTAGTGTAAGGATGACACTTTTGACTCCTGCAACTGTAGGAAAACTATATAATCTGGTCCCCACTGGGGGATCAGGTGGGATTGCTACTTGTGGGAGCTTCCTCTACTATTTTCTCTCTGTCAAAGATTTGGTCCACTCCCTGGAAAAGCTTTCGAACCAAGTCATTAACTGTCATGACTTGTTCTAATGTTTGGCCCAGAAGTGTTGCTATATTAATTAATCCAAAGAAACAGTCTTGAAATGCCTGAGGAGTACAGCGGACTATTAAGAAGCATCTTTCTCCGAGGTAGGAAAAGAAGCATTAAATACATACAGCATATTTAAGTAATTTACTACTTCAATGACAAGTGTACATCAGAATGTTTGTGAACATCTGTATCAGCTCTTCACACTAACCAATAATCCCATAGGCTGAAAGAACTTCAGTTTCCACACATCCCTATCTAGGGCTCTCTTCCGTTCCTACTGCTTTTGGCTAAGGATTAGTAGTTTCCTTACCACTGTCTGTAAGAAGCTGCCAGAAGGACTGGTGTCACTCAGAGGCAAAAGAAGTAAACGCTTCAACCAGCCTTGCTCAAAATGAAAAAATATAGGAAACTTTGTCTGATGCACTTTGAATGCACCTTTATTGCCTTATTATATTCATGAATGAGTTAGATTTTGAGAAAAAATGTATCCTGGAGATCAGTTCCTTTTACAGCTGGGAGACAGTTTGATTTTGAGTAGGATACTGCTGCTGACTCAACACACTGAGGGAAATGACAGTTTTCCAAAACAGAACTAAATTAATTTAGCAGTTGAGAAAATAAATGCTATTCTGGCAAAAAGTGGATGGTTCAAACAGTCACACTGTCATGTTTGCTGTTCTACCACATTGTCTGATCCCAGTAGAAGGGATTAAGGGATATTTATTACATTGGCCCTATCAGGATTTTGCTGAAGAGCTCAACTGTTATATGTTATTCTTGGAATTAGGATGAAAACAACAAGAATTGCAAGTCACTAAATTTGCACATATAAAACTTTGCTGTTAAAAAGCTCTGCTAAGAGTTTTGTCTTCCTATTTGACCTAGAACATCAAATCAGAACATAAAGAAATAACTCAATTTTTTGTCAAAGCGGTATAAATCTATTAGAAACTACCATACACTTCACCTTTAAGCAGATTATTGCTCATTTCCTCTGAGAGACCAATAGCTCCAAAACCCAGTAAGTGTGTTTGTTCACAAAATCCTCTTATTGCCAACTAGAACTTGTTTAGATCAAACTGAAATTTGCAACCTGGGAGTATCACCTGGGAAAGACTTGCAGGGTCTGTATTTTTCTAAGAAAAGTGCTCAAAACTTTATGAATACATGTTCAGAAATCATAGCAGAATTAAAAGAGGGAGAGAGGGAGAGAGAGAGAGAGAGAGAGCTCTAAGCACCACAATAAAGTTTGTTTTCCTAAGTGTGTGTCCTGGTTGATTTTGACTTTAACTATGCTAATGGTGCAGTCTGAGTTTACATGATCTTAAAAATTATAAATTTCCAAAGCGTAGAAGAATCCACAACTGGACTTGGCAAAAGAAACCACAACAGATGATTCCTGGTGTCTGATAAATGGTGAAAGCTGAGTGAAAACTTTCTAAGAGTTGAGGCATTCATATTGGCTCTTTTCTGTTTAGGTTCTCTACATATCTAACAAGAGTTGTGCTGATTTTTTTTTTTTTTTCCTTAAATGACAGAGTTAATGGGGTCCTCTATACAAGTTGTTCTTTTTCACACAACTTAGAGGAATTAAATAAATTGCTACCTCGCCATCCAATTTATCTGACAGTGGTCAATAGTGTCAAAAGATAATAGGTGGCAGCTAGTAATACACACCCATTTTCTGAAGAAAACACCCTAAAAACTACATGTATGCTCCTGGCAGTAATTTAGATTTGAAATAGATTCCTATGAACTGATAGGTGTCATAGCAAGTATTTACATGGGGCAAATGGGCTAAGATGCTACATTTTTCTCTGAACAAAGAACATGGGCAACACATCTCTTTTACCTTCAATATTTATTTAGTTTTTAAAGCTTCCCTCTCAGGTCAAGTGATTGCTTGACTCAGCTTTTGGGCCAGCAGCCTACTCTGTAGCAGGGGACCTTCATATCCCACTGAAGATAATAGAAGGATGGGAAGGCCTGGGAGTTCCTGTCTGAATGACAGAGGATGTTCCTGATGGATTATTCCCAAGGAGTGTGTGCGGGAACAGTCCCTCTGCACACCATACACCATCGCATCTCCTGGCCCTGTAAAACTCCAGCCTTATCTCTGACTCCACTGAAGAAATGAATAATCTTTTTGCCTACAGATTGTAAGATTAAGGAGATGGATAAACATAGTGTTAACAGAACAATTTCAACAGAACATCAAAGCTGTTTTATTTACTGTTATCATAGATATGTCTATCTTCTCTCTTTTTTAAGAGTCATTGTTTATTAATATATTAAAATATTTTTATACTAGTGCCCAAGAGCTACATTCAGGATTAAATCTTATTTAGACAGTAAGCTGTGGAAATACATCAGCTCTGTGGGTCTCCTCCCATATTTTTTTATGCACGATTTCACTTGCTTTTCATGTTGTTTTTTAGAGAAAAACACTTCCATTGCTTTATTTTCCTTTGCCGAGAAACACAAATACTCTTACACAAGCCAGACGTGCATAACTTTTATGATATTTATGTCATAGATAAGAAATTTGCACTTTAAACTGAATGAATTATGTTAGTCACAGAGCTTCTTTCTACTGGACAATGAGTCAATCATTTCTATGACATTTCTGTGTCATAGTGCCTCAGGAAATTATCCCAGAGGCTCCTAACCCTGGAGATGACACTGTAAGAATCAGTCACCGCTTTTGGAGCTGTGAAAGGCCAGCCTGGAAAAGGGTTTGTTTTGGATGACAGGTATGTGACTGACAAACGTCATAAGACAAAACCACAGAACAGCTCAACCTGCTCCTCCATGCGTCAAGTTTAAAACTTGACAAACACTGTGTCAGTCTTTCCCTTACAGCACATTTCAGCTCTTTCACAATATTCATTAACAGTACATTTCCCTGAAACCCACAGAAGGACTTTTTTTCCTTACATTTCCTTTTTAAAAAAGACCCTGCGTCAAATGTTCAGCATCGATCTAAGTGGTGCCACAGTTTTACATTAACTGATGATCTATCCCACGAATTTTAGAGGGATGAAATAAAACCATCAGAGATCAAAAGTAGTAGTAAGGAAAAAAGTTACATTACAGTAATTTTTAATCTACCTTGCTCTGTGCCTTATTTTCTGTGCGAGATTGGCCAGCTGGTTCTTTTCTTTTCCCACAGATATAGGTCCAAATCAGAAATGATGAGAAATACATTTGCCTGACTGAAATTTTTTAAGATTTCAAAAAAAAAAGCGTGTGTGTGTATATATATAAATCTTGTTCTACAGAAGAGTAACACCAAATTCCTTTTTTTTTTTTTTTTTCTGAGATACAATAAAATAAAATCTTACCCTAAAATAGCTAATAGCCTGATTATTATGCAACTGTCTGGAATTCAAAGGGTTCAAAATCTTTTACTGTTCTCCAGTAGCCTATACAAATACCCCGAATTCAAGGAGTTTGCTATTTTGAAGTGAATCTCTTGATTTCTTTTGCTGAAGTTCTTCTGATATGAATCAATAACAAAAAAGAAGCTTCTCACTTCCTTGCCCTGCAAAATGCTTGATATCTCTGTGGTTCAATGTTTTCTTTACCGATACAAAGAAGAACAGCTCCAATGGGAGATACTGAGATCCACACCACAGCTTAATCATTTGAGATCCCACCTTTATAAGCAGTAACATTCCAGTAATATTCTGGTAATATTCACAAAGCTGGGAGATTTTTCCAGGGTACAGTTAATAACAGTGATTTTTTTTTTTAAAAAAAAACATTATTTTCAGGTGAAAAATAGCAATAAGAATTCTGACCCTCTTCAGACAATAAGCTAGATTTGGCAGCCGGGCTGTTCCAGCAATCCGGATCTCACCACAGCCAATTGCTTCATAGTAATTGAGGCTAATCTGCAAATTTGCCCCAAGAATGTAGGAGCCTTAACAAGCTCACTAATGATTCTTCATCAGTGCTGCAAAAGGAAACTTGGCACAGTAAAGAATTTAAAACTTCTTTCTAAGAACATTTCATTTCCTAAGAGCAAGAAAAAAGCATTGTGGAATAAAGATCTGTATCTTGTGATTCAATTCATCATTAAAACATACTGTTCTTAATGCTATGACATTCATAAGTGCAAAAAGCCAATTTCAACATTGTAACATTTTTCCCCCCTTTTCCTTTGAAAGATGAGGTTTGTTAATCATCTTTTAAAAACATCTCTACCTACTCTACTCTATCGGGTAAGCTAGAGTTGTTCCATTTTCCAAGTATCTTCAAGAGTTTCTCATCTACTCATTCCATGGGTTTCAAAGAAAGACGCTGGAACGTATCTAGAGAAACATAAGTAACTACATTTCTTGCTACGGCTAACCTCTTTTCTCTCGGTACACAAAACTGTAGTTCAAACCTGTAGCGTCATCCCAATCTGCTACCCAAGAGCTGCCCTGTCCCTCACAGAATACAAAACCAAGTAGACAACTGCAATCCACAGAGCTATTACCAAAACCAATAAATTTTTGAAATTCAAGGTGTGAAGGCTGACTTCAATATGAAGACAACAGGAAAATATAGATAGTGCAAAAAGACAGCAGTCAGTTGTCTAGTCTTAGGAAATCTGGTAAAATTAATATTCTGCAAGCAGGGTAAAAGCACCAGTCTTTATCAGCAAAAATTTTCTTTGCTAAATGCTGTGAAGAAAAAAAACAGATTTTCTTCTACTTGAGGTGCAGCCTACATGTTTGATTCTGTTCCACATTCTACTAATAACTTCCCTAAACAGATAAATATTTTGCAAGTAATTGCAGATATTTTTCATAGTAGCAACTTACATGACATGTTTTGATTTTGTACATTTACCTAACAACATTTGCAATCATTTATTATGGAAGAAGTGGCTTTATTAAATAGCATTTCTCGTTGAAAGTCATAAAAGAATCATTTTCAATCAAATAGGATGACTGTTCATTGTCCCAGTCAACATAGTTTGGTCTGTCGCAGTTTAGAGCAGGTCCTTGATAGAAGTTACATGCAACTATTTTGATTTTGAAAGCAACTTGAAAGGCAGCTTTGAAAGACAGAAAAATTGCATTTTTATATTAAAAATACTGATAGCAATGAATCTGAAATGAGCTTTAATGCAGTGCCTTCCACTCTGGGGTATGAGTTGTTTAATCAGCTGTATCGAGATTATATGGACTTAGACTACATTCATTTTGTTCAAGAGGAAGACTCAAGAGTAGTGGCATGGCAGTTAGAGATTAGTAGAGTGTACAAGTGATAAGAAGTTAGACACAATTCAGTACCTACCTGAAACAGCAAGAACAGCTTAGCCATGAACTAATTTTTAGGGGTGTCCAGCCATGACTACAAACACCAAATTTTTATTTTAACCTAAGCATCATAATTTAAAAAGAAAAACACTTAGCAGCCTACTAACTAGGATAGCTTGTGTTCATTTAGAGGAAAGGACAGCAATGACCGAATAAGGACCATCTTGTACTGCTGCATGTTCCTGAAAGCACAGTTTCATGTGCTGACCAAACATGACTCTACACTTCCTTTGAGACCTAACACGATCAAAACTTCTGGTAAAATGGTTTTATACTGCTTGGCAAAGCTTGCGTAACCACCAGCTACTATGAGGTTTCAAAATCACTGTTGTTTCTTCACAGCGTTTTAGGTAATTTCAAATTAATTAGATTCGCGTGTGTAGTTTGATAAAGTAAATGACGCTGTGCAGGTCCTAACAGCGTTATGCAAACACTGGCTGATTTTTTCTGGAATCTATCTAGTAACTTTCCACGTTAGGGGAAGTGTGTTATGCCAGGGTGCCCTGGTCATGCGCACTTTAACCACAGCTCAGTTTCTCTAGCACTTGCCTAGGAACAAAAGAAATGCATAAAACTGGAAAATGCCTCAAAAATTACGTGGCATGGCAGCCACCACCCAAGAGCAAGCACAGGCAGTCGCTGCTAAAGATGTTCTTGCAAACCTACCCTTACACTTCTATTGTTTTTTTTTAATGTTTTTTAATATCTGTTCATTAGTTCCAATTCACTAGCATTTTTGTATATTATATAAGTAAATATACTTATTTTTCTCCACGATAGTGATACTATTATATGTTGCATCAAATTAGCTGCTGCACAAGCATGGACCATGGACAAACATCCTCATCCATCTTGGGTTATGTCACTGCAGAGCTAATATGCTTCAAGTAAAAGAGCTAAGACAGCTCAAGCAGTTTAACTGTTATCTGGGCTAAATTAGCTGACTTTGTCTGGAGCATATTAGGAAGAGTGCACTGCAATTACTTCACCACAAGGCAAGTTCGGGCAGTAGCTTTTAGGAGCTTCTAGTAACCGCTGTGACCAGAAAGCAGAATGCGAAAGAGGATATCTGCCTATGGCTTTAAATAGAGATATTTCTCTAAAAGCTGAACAAGAAAAGAAAAGAAAGATGTGCAGTTCCCCTAAGAGTATTTTACACTCACTTCAGTTTGAGAACAATTACATTTGTTGCTTTGTTTATTCAACTGTTAGACACAAAAGTAATTCCTTCTCACAAGCTGAAGCAGCAAGTGCTTGGTATCTTTTTTACTAAAAAGTTTTTTCTTGCAACCTGATAAATCTAATATGCACTTTATTGTACAGCTATTTATTCAAGAAATATTAACAAATATTTCTCTCTTGCACAGACCATCTATACTGATAGAACAATATCTGGTTATATCCGAGTCTATAAATAAAGAATGAACATCTTTTATTCTGTCACTAGAACTACGTTTAAAACACAAAATACTTTTTTATTTTACAAATCATCTCTATGATCTAACTATATATATACATATAGCTTTATTATATATATTCAAATCAGGAAATAAATCTTTATGAGAACCTATCAGACCTTTGACTACACACAAAGGCACACGCAATATTGGTACAAATGAATGGAAGATAGTCACAAAATACTCTTGCTTTTAGTTAGTCGATGGGTATGTGCCTCCATTTGGACATTTAGGTCAACCTGAACCAAACCTGAGAGAGGCACAGAGGTCTCAAACATATCCGATTCTGCACCATCTACAGCCAAAATCTTTATTAACGTTTCTACCAAGTGCAGAAATGTAGAGTATGCTCAGTCTACATTTAGACTGTATAGAAGCTGCAAAGGCGAGAAGAGCTATAAATTGGTAGAAAAAGCTTCCTTTGGAAGTTGTGACTGTTAGATAGGAGGAAATCTAACTGTTAGAAAGAAATCCATTGCAAATCAGGCTTTGTAAAGTGGTAACTAAAGGGACTTTTTTTTATTAATGTTGTGTTTTTTTTGAATTATGAATTAATGCTTTTTGCATCTGTTTAGAAGTCATTATTTTTTTTTTGTCAAAAAAAATGCCCAGTTTCAGTGTCCAAGACGGACGTGCCTGCCACTGTGATAATGCTGACAGTGGTGGTGACATTCACACTGGCAGGTGCCTGACTTCACTCTAAATTCATGCAGTTTTCAGGGAAAGTGGCTAGGAGGAATAACAGTCATATTATTTATAAATTGAGAAATATTGCAAAGGCAAACAAGAGAAAATATGAGATCTAGCAATGACACTGTATAGTCACTTTTATTTCCATGAGGAAAGTAATTTTTATTATGAAGATACGGTATTTTCACTGTGTACTATTTCATTTAGTGCAGTTATGGTACAAGTCAATTCTTTCAACTAACAGATACAGGAAAATGCAGAAGCTGGCTGTACTTTCTGTACAAAACGGTTTGTTAAGCCATTTTTGTGATGTTGATTTGGAGAAGCCAAGAACCAGTGGTAAAGAGCAGATGGTATAACCACTGTATGAAATATTTCAAAGAAGCCCAAATGCCTTACACAAATTAGAACTTAATGTATGCAGAAATGGAGCTCCTGAATAATCTTATCATCTGGCCAAAGGAAAAAAAAAAGGAATAAGTTGACCAAAAAGTATTTGTACTTTGAAAAAGATCTGAAAAGGGGACAGAGGAGGCACTGGCCCCACCATGTCTCTCACAGCAGTTAATGAGAGGTTATTGGTAGGATGTCACTCGTGTCCTTGGCAGCCCTTACTGCAATCTCAAAGGCACAGCACAAAAGAATGCAAAGTTAGTGCGTATCATCTTTCATAGAGTGGATCAAAAATATATTGCAGAGGGTAACATCAGAGACAAAGAGGTTTGAATAAGTAAAAATCAAAGCAGAAATCGAAAAAAAAATTACAAAGGATTAGATACAAAATCAAACTATGGAGGTAAACTTTTTTTTTTTTTTTTTTTTTTTTTTAAGAAGGAAAAGATGACTCATGGTTTTAGACCCATTAACAAAATTTATATGTGTGCTTCAATAAAACTTGTAACTACATTCTAAGCTCAAAATAAAACTTTAAGTTCTGGCAGACAACACTTCTTTTTTTCCTCTAGAAGTTAAAACATTAAAATCTGCATGGAGCAAAACTCTTTTACATGATACTGATGAAATCAGCCCACATTAGGAAAACACAAATATTTGAAACTTTGACAGAGATGAGCAGATATTTTCAAATATTAAAAATGCAATCTTGATTTTCAAATGAAGATCAAGTTTTTATCAATATTACTTGTCTCTTATTTACATTTCAGTTGTCTTTTAAATCTGGACAAAAATGCACAGCTCCGAGTTGTTTTGTGAGAGCTGGGAGGTGGAATGATGTGGGAAAGTAAAGCAGGAGTTTAAAATCAGTGACTGCTTGAACTTGCAGATACATTTTAATAGGAGATGTGAAGATAAGCAGCATAAAAGGAGAGATGAGGAACATCATCCCAGCAAGAGGCAAATACAAGAAACCTCCAGTGAAAGCAACCCAGACTCATGGCACTTCAAAGTGCCAAGCGAGCTCACGCAGGTGAAAGAAAGGCAGACCAGCATTCATCAAAGCAAGGAAAGTCCAAGGAAAGTAAGTGAATCCTATAATGTCACATTCTTAGTCTCTACTGGTTACCTGTTCGACAAAGATTTCACGTCAAAAATCCTTCATGGAAGTGCTTTTGGCAGCAGCACACATACCAAGCTTCCAGAAGTTGACAAACGCAAACCTCCCAGTGGAGAGATTAAGAAATACCAAATATAATTTACAATGAACATTTTGTTTCATTCTTTTTAATGTAATTGTTAAAGATAATGTAATTCAATGAAGTACATATGAGCTGATTGAAGAAGAATAAGAATAGCTATAAAACAAGAAGAGACACACAACTTGGCAGGATCCAGACTGAGACAATGAATTCTCCAAAAGGGAAAAAAATAAAAGAAAAATGAAAAAAGAAGTCATAAACAGAAAAATGGTTATTAGATCATAAAAAATCCTCAACAGGAAACGTATGTCAGTTAAAGCCCTGGCTCAAGTGAATTCTTGGGCAAAAGTCCCACTGATTGCAACAGATTAAAATTTCACTGAAGAATCACTCCATAGAGCTGTCATCAGTGGTATCAGCAGTGATGAATAGAGGGGGCAGAATGACAATGCTTGTTGCACTTGCTTTTTTTAGCATTTGAAAAATAAAGTCCTAACACATGGCAATTTGTTTTCACCACGGATGACCTCTTTTTACCTTCTATCATACACCTTATGTCAGTTTCAAGCTGAAACTAGCACTTTATTTTCTAAACAGTTCTGAAACATGACTATTTTAAGGACTAGTTTTGGAAAACTTCTCAGTGCACATTAGCATGCAAAGCCTCTTCTGCTATCAGGACAACTGCACACCATACCTTTTTCGGACATTTCAGACTTTTGACATTCAAAATTGATTATTTCAACACAAATGTTTATTTAGTAAATACAATCAAACCAGCAGAGAGCTATCACAAATAAAGTAGCCAAACCTTCTGTCATAAGAAATACTAAGTTAAACCTTCATTATTAGGTAAGCTCTCTTAACATTTCTGACATAAGTAAGGTAAGGCACTAAATCACACCTTTATCTTAATAGATTTTGTAACCTGCTTTAACCTTAAGTGCAAAACAGGGTTCTGTTTAAAATTCCATTTGGTCCAGAATAAAGAAGGCTTTTTTTATTTTAAGGCAAGGACGTTTTATACTCAGGGTATAATTTTAACACCTTGTCCTTTAAACCACAGTAATGGGCTCACAAATGTCTTTGTAATTCAAAATATATGAAAAAGAAGAGCTACAAGAGCCAATAGATAGGTGCCAGTGACTTTAACAGGGCCGCACTAAATTACTGCAGCTGGGGATGTGACACAAATTTTGCTCAAATATACTAAAATACACAAAGATAACTAAATTCAAACTAATGAGTAAGTAGCTAAATAAATACATAAAATCAAACAAACAAGACAAGTTCTTGCAAGATTAGACAAGTGGACAAGGTACCAAAATGTGTGAGGCAAAAAATAATGCTTCAAATAGCTTGCAAATTACGTTGCCTCATAATAACATGAACCTTAAAATGTTCCATTATCAAAATATAATGGATATCAAAAACAGAAAGCACTGAGTAGTAGTGGTTGTTAGGAGGAATTTTTTTTTTTTTTTTTCCCTTCTGGCCTCATATATGTTGGTGAAAATCTTAATCATCTAAACTTTTTAATTTATGTTTTTAAGAGATTTGTATTTTATGAAGACAGCCCTCTGAAACAGAAAGGGTGCAATTGGCCAGTGGGTCTCTTTTACAAAACCAAATATATAGAGCTTCTCTTCTCTTACGCAGTGTGCATAGTGGTTATGTCTCCTCAGGTATCCCATATGTCCTTTGATCTCTAATGGCTGCAGACAAAAGCTACCCAGGAACAAAGGCAAGGTTCATAAGGTCTGAAAGATGGGTTAAGCATGGGAATAACATTTTGGCCTAGTTAGGAGAAGACCTTGAGCCAAAACTTGTTTATTTATTTCCAGATAAACTGTAAGTGGATAAAGAACCTCAGGCAAAGGACAGATTAAACCCCCAGACTTCCCCAATTTATGTGATCGGTGATCTCGGGTGAACAAATGGAAGGAGAACTCCAGTCCCCATTTCTGCATGGAAGCAGCTACCACTTCTGCATGTTGCTCTAGAGCTGCTTTAATGAAGCTTAGCAGGAGAGATCCCTCAGTGGAGGCTGCAGATGGAGTGGGACAATGTGAGTAATTTGGAGTTTTGGCAAACATATGGGCAGGGATTAGGGCAAACATATGTGCAGAGCTACTGGGAACTGACCAGCCAGAGCTGGGCATGTGCTAAAGCCAAATTTGATGCTGTTGCTTCCTGACCACTTCAAACTGGATTGACTGCCACAAAATAAAAGGCGGTCATACCTTCCCCTCCCTCTCGACTCTCTTCCAGAGTCTCGTGCAGGTATTTGCATACGACGCAGTGAACTGTGTTGAAAACTTAAGCAGGTTAGAAGTAATTCAAGAAAACAATGTTAGCAGTTTTCAGTTCCCCAAAGCAGTTCAACACAGTTCAACACATGGCTGCAAAAAACATGTAAAAACACGTGAAGAAGGAAGATCCGAACACCACTTCTTTTCGTAGCTATACCAGCTTGTCCCATTTTAAATGGAACTGCACTTCTGAATTAAAAAAAAAAAAAAAAAGTTTAATCTTTTGAATATCAAACCCAAAAGGTATTCTAAAGACCTCCCAAGATTTTACCTCTTTGCCTTGTGCAAATCCGTGCAGTGATTTCATCTCTGCTGAGCAAGGAGCACCTCCAGCATGTTGGAACACGTATAGCCGATATGCTTAGGTCATGTTTTTTGACTGTCATTGGGAATACCCATGGGATTTCTGCAACTAGTTTGGCATAGGTAGTTCTGTCCTTGCTCACCCATTCGTACACTTCTTTTGTCCAACATCTAGAATTGAGTGAAGGGTGAAGTAGACCAGGGAACAGATCTTGGCAAAAACAACTCTACCAAAAAGAGGTCCCTTTAACTTGGCTAAGTTCTCATCAGTTTGCTACATGGTTTCACAAACAAAAATGCTGGCACAGGTAAGGGACATGACCCCAGGGTAGGAAGGAGTGACTTGGGATGGTGTACAGATATCTTGATGCTGGCACTGTGGCCAAGACATGTGGAAACACACTCTCCAAGGAACAACCATTTGCTAGCAAAACACGGTTTTGTTAGAACACAGGAATACATATTTTGACCAGTTTCATACTAGCACTAACCATGTCATTTGCTGACTCACAAAACAGAAAGGTTCATACTGAAGCAGAGCCCTGCACCTTCAGTGAAAAAATACAACACTGAGGGAAGATTTGCTAACACCAAACTCTCGCTTGCTCTAGAATGCTTTAGTAAGTTGTAACTGGCCAATCCTTGTGTTGCACAACTAGCCATGCTCAGACTGCTTCTTTTTCTCTGGACATGTAAAGAGTTGAAAAAAGTCTTTGAACTCCTCCTTTAAGATCAGGAGAAATAAACTCACTCTCCCATTCTTTCCTTCCCATCACTGAAGAAGAAAAGAAATACCTCAGCATAGTCTGAAAGAGTAAGTATACATACAGAGTGGGAGAAGACCATAAAAACTGTATGATGACATGAAGACAAAATAGATTCAACTGACCACAGAACCTTATACAAAGCTGAATTGGCCAAAATCTGTGTTAAAGAACATTGCTGAAGCTTAATAAATTGCACTTCATATCAGAATTTAACAAACTTTAACAACACACACAGTGCAATTACTCTTGCCATTAACTTCCATGTGCTAGCAAACAGGTTTTTACATTAAGAGAAATCACAGGAGTGATTGGCAGAAGATGGCAATCTTTAGAAAAGCAAACGGAAAGAAAAATGACTCAGATTAATTTCCATCCCTTCCAAAGAAACATAAGACTATAGCTGGAAATGACTATCGATTTCTCAAGTGCTTCATGTAGCTTGTTTAATAAACATATAAAGAGCCAGCCAACAGGAAGCTCAGCTTGCCACTGCGGGCTAGTGAAATGCTTTGAACTACAGGCAATATGCACACCCAAATTACATACTGTGATACTCACAATATTTGAGCTGTTCCACAATGCAGAAGCCAATTATTCTTGGCAAGCATTCTCACCATGCCTTCCAGCTCACCATCATTCATATGTGGAGTAGTGCCACATCAAAAGAAAGCAGCTCCAAATGCCATAAATCCTTACAGATGAAAACCAAGTGGAAAAAAAACTCCACCTTTAGAAGCAAGCAACATGTAGAATTGAGCAGCATTCATCTGTTCAGAGGACTTACGGATAGATCTATAAGCATCATAGGAACTTTAATAATGACTTTCTGTTATGGTATAGTGTAAAAAAGTGTGGCAATGAGAAATGATCATTACATTATATTAAAAAAAAAAAAAACCTCTACCTTTTTATTGAAGTTTCCTATATATTTCTGTGGATGTTTGATTACTGGCTGCTGTTAGCTGGATTAATTATACATACCATACTATAAGAATTCACAAGACCCCGACTGAAGTTGAAACCTGTAGCGCTACTTACTCTACATCACATTAAGGGACAGTCCATGACATGAAACATCTATATTCTAACAGATTACAAGAGCAAGAATCACAGAGATACAAATGAGTTTCCCAGGTCTATACCACATACCTTGTTCGTCCAACATCTGTGACTAGAAACCAGGTCTCTGAAACTCAATCCAATGTTCCACCTAAGAATCACACTACCTCAAAAATTACTAATTTTCTACTTTCGAAGTCTTCTGCTTTACTTCATAATGCAAGAATCAGTTTGGGGTACAAATCAACTCGCAGCTCAAGTTAATACTGTAGTGACGACACACTCTCGGAGCAGATAAAAGACAAATCTAACTTAAGTGTTCCATAACACTGCATCACCAAGGGCTGTGATATTTGAATGGCAGTCTTTAATATACCCAAAAGAGCAAAATGTTATGCTTGGGAAAGCAGCAAGTGTTCCATTTATATCTCCTGCAAAAAATAAGGATACAGGAGCTTAGTTAGAGAAACAAATTAAAGAATTAAAATGGGTTTGCTTATCACAAGAATAACTTAGCTGTTAGCAAAACAGTTAAGTAGAAGAGAGAACACCCAAGGGAAGAAAATGTGAGAAGTGCAAGCTCCATAGCATTCAGATGGAATATGATATACTTGTTGGGTTGCCTCTGTGCTAACAAAGGCCAAAACTTGGTGATATAAATACAATTAGTGGCTTACAACAGAGTCATCATCCATCGGGCCTGCGTCAGGCCTGAAAAAAGCAAAGTTTGGGCAAAGAAATGAAACACACCAGTGCCACATAGATTATGTTAAAGCGGACTGTGCAATTAGCTCTGGCAGAAAGTAAAATGTATTACAAGAAAAACAAGGACATCAAGATTATAAGCTTATAATCACAACAACCAACACAACAAAACCCCTCAGATTTTGGGTTAAGCAGCTAAATGAGAATTAGAAGGTAGATGATAATAAGAAAGCATTCCTAAAGGAAGCTTGTTCTCTGGTGTTCCATGGAAGAATTTTAAGTGGAAAAAAATAGGTAGCAAAGTAACTCCATTTCATAATATTTTTCTTCCTAAATTGTCATTTTTTGAGAAACATGTTGAGCATTTCAGAAAAAAAAAAAAAAAAGGCCTAACATACATGATAGCATCTGTTTTTATATTTAAATATAAAATTATATTTTTATAATACATAAAATAATCAGGAACGCTGGGTCTCTTGGAACCAAGGAATGTATCCAGCTAATCCACTGTAAGTGCAGTCCCTACCAACTGAAACGGGTCCTAAATCAAAACCCCAGTTTAGAAAGTTTTATTATCCTAATGAAAACTTCTAAATGATTCAGTCCCCACATATAGTAGAGCATAGCTAAAGCACATTCCACTACATGGCTAATTCAAATTTTAAATGTTTTTGGAAGTTTACAGATCATTGATGCCACAAGAAAAAGCCTGCCATGGGGCAGCAGAAAACCACTGTATTTAATATCATGCTCTGGCTTAGCTCCTCATATTGGTGATGTCCTGAAACAAGGCTGAGATTCACCTTCCCAGGTTCTCTCAAATTCACTCATGGCATCTCTACTACTTGAATTCACTGAGAGCAGTTTTGGTATATTCATGGATTTAAATAAGTCAGGCTATTTCCATTTACTCTTTTATATGATCAAATCAGCTACTGTTTTTATCAAACTGAAATGACAGCTGTAATTTTTACCGAAATTTAGCAGTCAGTTTAGGTTTCTCTATTTTCTTCCTTCTTTTTATACAGATCACATTTTTACTGCTCTGATATAAACTGCAAGGGATTTCACAGTGCTCTTCCACCTTGCAAATATCCACTTAGAAGCACGTCACAGTCTGTCCAGATTAGGAATTTTTATCCCTATAAATACATAGTGCCAACACTTGGTCAAAGTTCTCTAAAAAACCTTCTGAAACTCTCACTAATTCACAGCTCACAGCAATGAACTGCAATGAAGAGCCAGTCCGTGTGTGACGCTGGGGAAGAACCACGACCTTGCCCCATGCTATCATTTAAACATCTGATACCAGAAAGTGGTTTATCCCTATGCACCTGCACACACCGACTCTGAATCTGCCCTCTCATGTCTTAGTAGCTTCGTATCTACGCCTCCCTTATACAAACACCTAAACATTCCTGAGATATCAGAGTAGTACATGTCTAATTTAGAATTTAGTATCTCCTTTTGCTTCAATTATAAATCTCATTTTAATAGGATTTTAACTTCTATTATCTAACTTCCCCTTTGAATAAAAATACAATTCTCACAAAAGAAGTGCACACTGTGCTTCAAGTTCGTTCTTTATAGCCACCCTGTGCAAATAAAGGCTTTCACTAAAGGCTATTTCTGTTTGTTTATTTGTCAAGCAGGGAGAAACTACAGCAAAAAACAAAGACCCTTTTCTGATTCCACATGCTGCCTTTCTTTTTCATTTTGTGAAAGATTCCTAACAAACCAGTGCATTCTGCAATACAATTAAAATGAAAAATGCCGTAACTACGACTGCCACGACACCAGTGAGGTAAAGAATAACGTCAGCCAACATCATCTGATAAGAAAGTCGGAAGAATAGGGAGAGGATATGTAATGTCAGCAGACTTCAAAGAGAATGCCAGGTTCCTTTTCAGCGCTAACAAATGTAAAACATTAGCAATATAATTCAAATTAGTGGCTTGTAATGACGTCATCTAGCACTCTGACGTCAGGCTCCAAGAAAACAATACACAGGCAGTGGAGTGTAGCACATTTGTCCCTCTCAAAAAAGTCTGCAACAAAGGACTCTTGTTTTCCCCATACAGTTAAAACAAAGCAGGACAAACAAAAGCAGTACCCAGGGCAGGATGCTTATTAAATTTTAAAAGCTATTACTCTGTAAGTGGTAATGTTTTCGAATATTTTTCTTTTTTTCTGCTTTGTCTATTGGAACTCACTGACAGAAAGGGACACATTTCTTACAGTTAACGTAGTCCTGTGGACATAATGTTAATGGAACAAAGAGTCATTATTGATTTTATGTTTTCTCTTAGTTGCATTTTTAATGTTCAGATAGAGCACCTAGAAAAAAAAAGGATGTTTTATTATTTTGTTATCAAATTAAACGGAAACATGACCTTTAAAAAGCAACAACTCAGTGGCTCCCCAACAATTTTTCATTGTTCAATGTTTCCTGAGGAATTCAATTTTCTTACTGAAAATACTTACAAAATCTGCCTGCTATGTTTCAAGCCAGATTTTGCTATTGCTTCATTTATCAACTACTATGCAAAAATAGAGGAATTTACCAGATATTTTAGTAATCTACTACTCCCAAAAGTCACAAGTAAAAATTGAACCTGCTATTTTTATTGTTTCAGTTTTCTTGAAATAAGGGTTAGCAAGATTAAATGATACGACAGCCCGATTCTCATTCATCAGAATATTCTTTAGAGGAAGTCACCATGGGAACTTCAGTTGTACAACTGGCTAATAACGGAGCAAAGGCTTTCTCTTTTTCCTTGAGATCCTGCTGAAAAGATCCTAGATATTATTGTTTACATTGATTAACCGTAGCTCACTTCAGGCTTTAAAGCAATTGCTCCTGCTTCCAATGTTGTTAGCACTGATTTCTAGAGCCTAATAGTTCAGGCTTGCAGAGGTAAATCTGGAAATTACACAGGTCTTGTAATAAAGATGCGTTAACCTCCTGTTCAGAGAACATCTACAAATATGTAACCTTCCTACATTTCCTTCCCCCTCTCAGCAGGAAAGATGTTTTCAATAGAAGAATTGCAATAGAAGTAACAAGAGCACTATTAAATTAGAAAAAAAAAAAAAAATGCCTCTGAGCCACCACACAGAAAGGATTTAAGAGTGTGAAAGGAAGATATCCAGCACACCCTGGATTGCTGCAGGAGCTGGCAACGGGAGATGCTAGCTGACATGAGCAAAGCGACGACTTCTACTGACACAGAAAAGGCGGACAGATGATTGGATATCTGGATAAACTCTCAAGAGGGAAGGGGAACACAGATGGGAAAATATTACGCAGAGTAAGAAGGCACAAAAGCTATAACTGGAAGTATTTCAGAGGAGTTTCTTCTATATTTATGGTATGTGTCCAGATCAACACAATAGATGTAAAACTCCAGGAAAATCTGGATATAGATCTGAGCTCTGTAACTAATCTACTCTCTGTATGTTCACATTATTCATGTCATCGCTCTTCTGGCTTCTTCTTTTCTATTGTGCCAAAAATAAGCAACTCGCTTTGGACTTTAACTGCTTCACAGTCTGCCTCCTCCCCTACTTCTTGTCCGTCATTCATCACTGAGATGTTTCCCTTCTCTGATCGGGTCAGTACACATTTCAACTGACACAGTCTCATTTCCTCTATTCTCCTTTCCCATGTGGTGGATCCTGTGTAAATGTTAGCAAAGTCACCTCATTATTCTCTTTGAAATCATGTCCCTAAATTCTCCACTACTGCGATGCCTCCAAAACCTTGACCAAAACAGGGTTGCTGCTATCTTGGATCCCTTATCTCTCATTGCCAATGTCTTCTTTCCTTAAAAACCATCATTTCATTTCTTTCTTCTGAAGTTGCCCAGTTCTAGCCCTCTGCTAAAGGCAACATTATAAATGGAAAGGTCTTTGCGACCTAGACCATCAGGACCTCCTTGGTGGCACTGCAGGTATGACAGTCAAATGATAAGGAAATGTTGACGCTTTACCTCTGAACACTGAAGCCTGGGTATGCTCAGGTTATTGCACATAACCCTGTAAAGGAGGTTTCTCTTTCATTCTCAGTGTTAAACTAGAATTGAAAACACTCAAGAAGAGCAGACTGTAGACTCCTTTTCTTTAAAAACACAGAGAAAAAAGAAAAAAAATGTAAAAGTATGTCACAATCTACAATTCACAAATTCTTTTAACACTGAAATACTAATTCAAACCCGAGTTCTATTAATATTAGTCAGTCTCCACTTTGTGAACTTAAATCAGATGAAAAAAAAAACAGATGACAACTTAACATCTTTCTTTCATATTTTGGTATGTTCCCACAGAAAGTCTGTCTGACCTCATTATCACTCTTAGTGCCTTCATATTTCTACCTGTGTAACAGAAGATAAATATTAAACATCTAGGTTTAAAAATAAGTGTTCTAGGCCACTTTATTAAACGTTAACCATGTTCTAGATCTAAAAATCGGCACAGGACAGAACTGGTAGAGGACACAATGTATAGAAATTATGTGTGCGCTCTGTATTTGTCAAAGTTGATTGGATCAATAACCTTTTTTAAAGGCTTTTTTAAATAGCATGAGAATAGCACGAATGCTACATGCAGCCCACGCAGCAGTTCGGGCTGCTGTAAGTGGACCCAAGAGGCCATGGGAAAGGACTTCAGTCTTTTATTTTCCTGATGGATGTTAGTTTACTAAGTCTTGGAAAATACAGTCCAGCCTCTGCTGCTGTGGGTCACACCTTTATTACAGTATATATTTCCTGCTTAAATTAAGCTGCACCATACTTATTACCTTATGTATTAGTAATGTACATTTAATCTGCTACCTTATCACTGGATGACATTTTATTGCATGGAGTGATGTAAACACAACCACTCCCATTCCTGGAAGCTCATATACCCTTATGACATTCATAAAAATAATTATGCCTATATTATAGCCTGATGTTTTAAGCAAATATACCAGAAATGCAAAACATAAAAGCAAACAATGAATTAATGTTTTGCTATCTAATTGAATAATGCACAAAACAGTCCATAATAAATGTTATGGACCAAAGCAGAGAGAACTCAGACTTGTCTCAAGGACACCTGAATTACAACAGCACTGTAACAGTTAATGTAGATTGCAATAGTCCTGATGCAGCCTAAGGATTTTAGACAGAAGATGAAATTAGGTCATGTACCAAATAAAGGAATACTGGTAGTACTGCTTGTCTTGTCCTCTGCTGAATTATTACAAGGAGCAAAATGTTTATGCACAGGAGAGTTGTAATTAAGGTATTTTAGGTAAATCACTTTGCAGGGAACACAGACAATCATTGTGTATTACATCCTTATATGTATATGTGTGTGTGTGTGCGCGCACGCATGTGCGCCTTGATCCCAAGAGGTTGTAAGGATTTCTGACCAAATAGGTGTGATACAGAATCAAAAATATGGTGCATAGGGTTAAGGTGAAGAAAGCTATAAAGATAACTAGGAAAATGAAACAGGAGCTAAGCAAGCCCCAAGTGTTTTATACTAGGACATAGGTCCTTACCAAACAGGGCAATTCTGATTTCTGGGCAACCACTGGTCTCTGAGAAATAAAAAAGTGTTTCTTTTCATGGATAAAAGATTTAACGAGTTTCAAATGTGTAAGCACTATCATTCGAGAATACATGAGACAGAAATTCCCACATCCATGAGGCTATGGAAACTTAGTCATCTGAAGCAGCGTTCACTTATAATCCAGTTACAAATTTCCACAGTGAGATGGGCAGAGCCTGTTTTATTTTTCTGTGACATTTCCCAGATCCTCTTGGGATACGTCTGCTCCCCAGTCAGAAGTTGGACTGGATGCTGCTTCACCTCCCTAACATGGTCACCTCGGAGGCTGCCCCGACACACCGACTGCAGGCTCCAGATGCTGGGGGGCACGAGGGGCTTTGATCAGCCTTCTTAATACCGTAAATGCAAGTTTGTCTCTCCTGGAGTGCCACAGTAAGGGATCCGTAAGGGATCCAGGGTGCCCTCGCGCGGCTTAAGTCCCGCTCGTGGCAAGGGCAGCCTCCCTCCTCCCCAAACCTTCAGCGAGAGGGTGCATAAACACCCCGTGTGCTGCAATCTGCCGTATTTTAACGCAGTCCCAGACGAAAACTTGTCATCCCACGGGCTCTGCTTCATTTTATGCCTGTCTTCATGCATACAGAATGCATACAATTGCTTAACAGAATTAAAAATGGGAAATACAAATTCCTAAAAAGGGATAAAGTCCTAAACAGAAGGATCAGGTATAAATTTGATGAAGTCGAGCAGGGCTAGGCCAAGATTTGCTCGCAGACGTGCAAGGCCGCCGGGTCCCGATTTGACCCATGTTTCACACAGACACCAATCGGATGCCTTTATGGGGACAGTCATGACCGGGAAAAGCCTCAGATACCCTCAGCACAGAATTATGTCCCTCTTTATGGTGTGTGGAGGCGCTGCCAGCTGGGCAGCACCGCGCGTTTGCCACCATAACCGGGGCAGCCGCGGGCGCGGGGCCGCGGAGGGACCGAGCGCGGCCGGGCCGCAGCGCGGGCCCCCGCG
>VZSV01000003.1:9914819-9953379 GCA_013398735.1 Nothocercus julius
AAAATTTCTTGACCATGAGGGTGACAGAGCACTGGAACAGGCTGCCCAGAGAGGTTGTGGAGTCTCCTTCTCTGGAGACCTTCAAGACCCGCTTGGACACAGTCCTGAGCCACCTGCTCTAGGTGACCCTGCGTGTGCAGGGGGGTTGGACTAGATGATCTCTAGAGGACCCTGCCAACCTTAAGCATTCTATGATTCACTGCCTTGCTCAGGTTGGGTAACCAGGAGCTTTTGTATAATCAAACCAGACCTTGGGCACTTCAGTGGGTGGTCTCGGTTTAGCCCTTTATACTTAAATGCATACTCAGGAAAGTGAATAAAGCATCTTCCGAGTAACCTATTAATGAAAAAGCATTTTGAAATCCACCTTTTCAGCTGGAAAAAAAGATCATATCACTGACCACACATGTTAGAAGGTCGATGAAATGTGGGAAAAAAAAAAAAAATGCACTTAGGCTACATCAGATGGTCATACCAAAATCCACATCTACTGACTTTTATTTTCTACATACATCCACCAACAGGCTGCACTAAGAATAGGAATTAAAATAGGACATTGGCAAGATTCTGTTTTTTTCTTGCAGATTCTTCTCACCTCAGTCCTACAAGCCACTTTCCAGTGCTTCACTTGTTCTGTTGGTAGCATCAATGTAGTAAATACAACCTGAAGTCATGCATATTTCTCAAAAGTGACAGTAAGTGACACAACTGGGCTGAAAAGAGAAGAGGAAGCACACTAAGCTTACTATCCTGTCTATCTTTCCAGTAAAATTTTGGTGAAACGTTTGGTGAAATATTTTGGTGAAACGATGATATAGTGATTTTTCCTGAAGCAGCAAAAAACTACCCCAATTTGACTTTAAAAAGTAAGAAGGTACATCTGTGTTGGGTTACATATGAAATTATCAGTGTGGAGATAATCTAGATGAACATCTCTCATGTTTTCATTTTGACTTTGAATGCATCTTTTTGTTTCAGCATGCCTGTATTCTAACTACAAAACGTGCTAAGTGTTATTTCAAAACCAAAGCTGTACTACAATGCAGCCTTACAGAAAAGTAACCTGAAGTCCTGGATGAAGTTTACAGGCAGAGATCAGTTTTGGGTCTTCTAGTCTGTATGCACTGAGATAGTTTAACCACACATTACCACCAAGACCAGATCATTATACTACAGCCAAGTGATGTAGTATTCTACGCACTTCAAAACAAGTACATTTATTGTCTAATTTTTGGTTTTGAATAGATCACTCTGGAAAATGCGTATGTTCAGAGTATGTGTTAATAAGCATTTTGAAACAACATAATGAAAACTGCCGTTTGGCCACTGATGCAGGCAGGGTAAGTCATCATTTAAAAATATCCTAGGTGATCCTAAGAACTGTTCTCATACTTTCACTATTGACAAAGCTTGAATTAAAAAAAAAAAAAAAAAAAAAAAAAAAAAAAAAACTCTGTGCAGTAGTCAAGGGTAGGGACCGTTCTCTCTTGTACTACCTCTTTATTAACATCCCTGAATGTGAGCTAATAAACAGCTTACGCTGTCCAAAATCACGTCAGACTTCATCCTGCCATTCTGCTTCAGGAAAGCTAATCACTGTTTAACAAACACATAGAACTTAAGCCAGCACTAGATAAAAATTGCATTTTGGTTCTCTTATTCAGTTGGAAAAAAAAGATTGCAGCATGAATTAAAGGTCTTCAAATGAAAGTGGAGAGAGCACTCGATAAGCTCTCGCAGATGTAGCCTGCCAATGACAGCAACTCCCTTAAATCAAGGAAAGGACTAAACTAGAGACATGAACACTGGTCATTCTAAAAGGAAAACACAATTTATTAGTTTTCTTTTTAAATGACCCATTCCAAGCAAGTAGTTTTTAATAATAAAACTGTGCTACCCAAGCTGTGAGAAAAAGAGCTAGTTTTAAACATGAAGTAGGGAAATAGATCAAGTGTCCACAAACTCTGCATATGCAAGGAAAGAAGCCTCTAGCTCATCCTACAAAATGGACTGACAGTGCAAGCCAGGGGGAGAAGGGGACTCCTGTCTCTCGAATTCTCTCCTTGTTCCCTGCAGAAATTGTTTACTCTGAGCAGAAGACAAATGAATGAATTCCACTCCAAATTCAGTTTCTGCCATGTATAAATATACTTTTCCTTCTAAAAAAATGCATATGCCTTTCTTGCATTTTAGTTTCCTCAATATTCTCTTCTGCTGTTTCAAGTTATCTACTGAACTTCAAAACTTCGTGACACTGTTGATACTAAAAGGTCATCAGAAGTAACAGCAATAACAGAAAGTTACAGGTCAAGAAAATTACCCTCTGCACCTTGTAATACAAAGGCCAGTAACACCAGAATCTATTTTCTGAGGAAGGAAATTACTTCTTTAAAGAGGATTGCTAAGTTCCAAAGTATTTTTTAGGGACACATGGTAGCACACATGGTAGCTAAATGAATACCCAAGCAAGAAAGTAGGATAAATAAGTAAATTCTGAATTATACTATACCATTATACTATACCATTCATGTCAAGTACTTCAATTTAATATCAAATAGTAAAATGTTAGCCTAGGAGGTGAGTTTGTAAGAGACCTTTTGTTTTTAAAGGCAGGAGCTGAGTTGGGAAGCAGTGACAATGACATTTACTTGTTATTTATCTGACTGACAGTGCCACAGAGCCCTGGCATGTGTACATGCTCTGGGAATCTTCTGAAAAACTTACACAAAGTACATAACCTGCCACACAATAGTTCTTTCAAATTGTCAGTTACTCTGTCTTGTTCCACTACTCTTCACATAGCATAAAATCCACACCAAGCAACACAGTGAGTTATTTTTATGTTGTCTGTTTGAGAAAACTATCACAATGAGTCTATCTTCAATTAAAGGTGAATTTCAAAAGCCTCCGCAGAGGTAAAAAGGACACATTTAACTGACTCTCAGTAAGAATTCTGGTCCTAAACATGATTTTTGAAAATATTCCCCGAGAAAGTAAGTTGGGGAGGACTGGCATTTGTGTGCCTGGGGCCTTCCTGCACATAAAGCACTTCTAAGTCAAATTCAGCCACTGGCAGGGTTTACTGTTACGGTTGCTGCAGTCTGCTGCAACACATCTGCTAATTTCTCAAAAATTAGATGTAATTTACTGAGACTAGAGGATGTGAAAATGCTACAAAGCATATTTACATTTGAAAATATAAGTCTCTTGGTATTCACAATGAAATTCACATAACTTGCTGATGTGGGTTATAGACTGTTAAAGTACCCCTAGATGTATGGGTATTAAAAAGGTACAAAGATGAAAATATTTACATATATTTTACCAAACTACACTAAAAGCAAAAGTAATTTTACCAGAAACATTCCCCTTCTCTTTAAAAGCAGGCCATCAGCTTTTTTCAGCGCTTCAGGAAAGCACCTTTTACTCAATTACGTTGAGTGAGAATTTCAGCACATTTTATCTTGCCTTTGCGAAAAGTTTGTCAGTACAGTTTACTGTAGGAATACTTCTCCGTAATAAGATAAAAATATATTCAATGGGCAAATGAAGTCAGAGTGGGAAGAGCTCATTATACTTATAATCCTGCTGACTAAACCTAGAGAAGTGGTGTATATATACTGCAATTATATAGGGCATGTTTTATATATCTGCCTAAGCCTGGGTATGAAATGTAAAGTCTTAAGCATTTTAAAATATGACCTTGATGCTGCAATACAAGAATTTTTTTCTATTAAAGATCTGAAATATTGTTTATTTTTAGACATCTCTTCTCCAGGGCTTCAGCATCCATCCAGTTCCATATATCTGTTCCCAAGCTAGCAGCAATTACCTCAGTATTGCAAGAATTAACTTCTGTAAGGCATCTTTTGTTCTTTTCTGTCCCCTCCTGTGTTCTCATATTTGCTTTATCCCACTGCTGTGCTCTGATATAATCACAGACACAAGAAAAGATAATAAACATTAAGATTATATTGGAGATCTCCATGCAATGATACACTGTACAGTCCAGACAGGTCAGCAGGATACTTAAGACTTTATCCACTAGACTTGGGCCGGCTTACAGCATATCATGACCAGGGATGCTTCCCCATATTCATCAATAATATAACTCTAAGACATAGAAATGAAAACTATTACACTTTTTTTTTTTTGGAGACATACATTTTGCATGTGATTAGGTTCATGTTTTCCATGAAATTGAACTACATCAATTCAGAAATTTCTATATTTAAATTTTAAAGGACATAATTATGTCTAATTATGTCTGGGTGGCAAAGGCCCTTAGGTTTCTATATTATCAGGAATTTTTTGTTTGTTTGCTGTTGGTTTGTTGCTATTCTTAGTGCTTTGAATAGTAATCTTCCTTATCCTTTACCTATAGGATGCTATTCATGGCAGAGGGATGGTCTGCATGCCCTATGGATCCGAATTTGCAGAGAGCGCAACTCTCAGAAATACAGTTACTCTTTATTTGACTGTTTCTCAAAATAATATATTATCCTCAATACAATATGATATAACCTCTGCTTTTCTTCTGTAACCTTTGCTTTTACTTCTCATCCAGCTGCTTGTACTTAAGGAATCTAATCTGTGTCAATAAGGATGTTTTGCTTACTTAGTGCTGTTTGTTAAATGTATTGTACTGAAAGCCAGGAGATTACTAATCAATTAATTAACTGTATTGAATTAATAAATGATTGGTTATAGTCCCTATATAATAAAATAAAACGGTAGCAAAAGACTTGTAGATCCCATATCACAACTTTAAACTTAGGAAATCAGTAAACCTAAAGTTGCTCTATACAAACCATGTAATATGTTGGAAAAACATTCAAGAAATTCCAATTACCTAACAGGGTATTGAAATTCTGCTGGATAACATGCAGAACCATATAAAGTGCTAAACTCTACTCCAAAGAGAAGAACAAATGGTAACATATATTAATTCAGTTTAAATTTATAACCTTATAGTATTTTCAACTGGCTTGGTTTCTGTATATACAAGAAAATCTGAAGAGGTCTTCCTGAAACTAAGCCATGTTCTTCCTACTTATTAATAAATGAAATGCAGAAATATTTGATGTCTTGTTATTGAATATTTTCATATATTCTACTCTATGTGATGAAATAGGTTTGGGGTATTTTTTAGTGGAAAATTTTGAAGTGTAAACGACTTCTAAAAAATGAACTTTTGCGATTATGATTTATTTTATTATTAAATGGTTTATTTGTTATATATACACATCTTTACTTAGAGGCCCTTTGACACTTTGTAACATAAAGGACCTATAATTAAGTCCACTTTGAAACTATTTCTATTAACAAGAGGTTTCTGTAATATATGTGCATATATATACACACACACAAATCAGATCCTGTATCTGTGCTTTCAGGTTAACTAAGATGTTTCTTGCCAGTTACTAACCAGTTGTGATAATATGCAGAGGCTCAGAGACTCATTCTCTTGGAGAGACTTACCTCCTTTTAGATGTATATTTTTCATAAAAAAAGCATCCACTAGACTAAGCTCACAAATTATAATTAGCAGACAGAAAAATTGTGAGATCTCAGATCTAATACACATATAGGAACTTATATAGTTCCTTCATATCTAATTCAGTTTCATTATTATCAGATATTAGAGCTATAGTAACAAAAAGATATTTTCATCAGTCAGAAATCACAACACAAATGTTTAGTTTCGGCCTCACAGCTACTAGAGTTTCTGGAAACTGGAAGGTTACTCAGTTCCCTGGCGATGTTCAGAGCACTATCAAGCTGACATGAGGCACCAGGCACACCGGCGCCTTGAAGATGTGACTCACTGGGAGAGGAACTCCTCTCATGGCTGAAGAACACTGAGCATCGAAGAACTACAACAAGCACAGAGCTATAAATACTCATATATATCTCAGGCATGCCTTGAGCAAAGAAGAAAAAGGCGCTTTTAGGGAGCAGCTCAGCTGCCTTTAAAGGAGACATCTAAAATAAGTCAATTTGCGGGTGCTCATTTGCACTGACTTTAAAGGGACTCTAGTCTTGACAAGATAGAGATACCTACCTTCTATGTCTAAACCTATATGTCTAAAGCTGGTAAGAAAAGTGCCATCCAAGAAGTCTGTTGTTACATGAAAAGCTCCCACCTCCTGCCCCCTTTGTCTGGAAGGGGACACTCAGCATGCTGTAGCACACCTGTCTTATCCTGAAGATCAGGTGTGCCACAGACATGCACTGTTTTTTTTTTTTTTTCAGTGCAGTTTCTGAAAAGGATTCATGTGGATATTACTGAAAAGAACAGGCCATATTCCAGCCATTAACATATTACTGAAGGCCATCATTTTCTCTGAGTCCAGTCTTGCAGCATTATTTTATTGCATGGTTGCTCTGCTTCGACCAGGTTGAACATTTTATTCACATACTGCTGCACCTTTCAATCCCACTATTCTCAGTCTCCTACTTCTTGCATTTTCTACCACATTTATTCCTTGGGGTCATTTCTTGTAATAGCCAAAAAAATACTTTTTCATCTAAATGGGAAAATTTTGCTCTTGCAATTTTATTTACTTTTCTTTACCAAATCCCTTTTCATCTTTTTTCCCCCCTATCTTCTGCCATTATTGCTTCTTGCTAAAATTTCCTTTTGCTTCCTGTAATCTTCTCTTTCCTCAATTAGATTCTTCCTAAAGACACTTCTTCCAAGAAACATAGTAACATATGTTTATTTTTGTTTAAAAATAAACATATTTTTGTTTTTGTTCTGTTTTTTTTTTAAACATAAGTTTATTTTTGTTATTTTGTTATTTATGTTTTAATATTGACACTGTGTAGTGATGCTGTACCTTGTGGTCACCTATTTTATTGCACTGGTGACCAGTTCTTGCTGAGATTGCTAGCTGTGCCGTCTGACTGATGTGAGGGGCTCACCTGTCTGGTGTGTTACTCTAGATACTCAGTGACTTAAGCTGTGAGAGCAGCAAGTACAGGAGGGGTTTTCAGCAGGAAAGACTGCACAGGCTGCACTTCAAGTATCCCTGGGAGGAAATCAAAAAGCATGACAGCATCCAAAAGGGTTTTTAATCATTCTAAGAAGAGCATGAAAAGCGTTTGCAATACATTTTCTTCTTAGCCTTACTGCAACATGTTTTACTAGGATTGAATATGCCTCAAGAAAGCACCTATGCATACTTCTGTGCTTACACCATGAAATTTGTTACTATGGAAATGCTGAAAACAGGCTATGACTAAGAATGGGTGAACTCGTTCAGGCAAAATAGCATCCAGTTACAATCTCCATTCAGCAGCTAAAGTGAATTGCAGCCATTTTCATGCTTAATATTTCTTCTGTATTCCTGAAGTCTTTTAGCCACTTATATCCAACTCACACAGGCTCCAGCTAACCCAATTCAATGCACAGTTTGGGCACAGCAGGTCCAATAGCATCTCTGATAAAACAGATCAAACTAAATTAGATTAAATTACTCTTACTTTTCTCTGCCTTCTGCTCTTGCTTCCTTTATATTTCTTGGCACAGAATAATTTTTAGATTAGTTGCACCAGTAGCTGCACTACCTTCCTTCCTCCTAAACTTCCAGTGATTTATTGCTTCTGACATGTACAGTCTACTCTGGAGATTAACTGAATGGAAACCTTCAGATCAGGGGGGAATTTGAAAAGAGCAACAATAACTTCCAGCAGTGTCTTGGGTCCTGCTGCCTGAGCAACAACTGCTGGAGAAAAGCAGCAGCCCTCAGGCAAACAAGAGTGGCAGTGCACGTGGCTTGGGCTTGCTGCACGCTCCCGTGCATGCACATCTAGTGCTCTCAATATCACATTTTCTTTGATTATCAAGGATTTCACTACATTATACCAGAAGCAGGACAAGAGAGATCTATCCTCTCTTCTTCCTTCTCACCTCCCCTCACAATTTATTTAATTACCAAAACATTAAGGATGATTGCAAAACATTCTTAACTGAAGTTACTTTTCAGTGAACAGAGTGGATTTGTAAGATTTAACCTTTTGCTCCCTGATGAGCCCTAAACACAAATGCTCAGATTACGTATTGAGTTCCTTGGAGAAAAAAAAGATAGCTCTTTTTTCTTAGAAGGATAGATGAAAAAACAAACAAACAAACAAAAAAACTAAGGCTTCACACTGAAGCCTGATAAAGTAATTACTGAACATGACAAAGTCACACTTCCCTTCACAAAAGCTAAATTATTGTTTGCTGCTTGAGTTACAATTCTATCATATAACTAAAAGACAAGAGTTTGAAGACAATCAATAAAAATCAAACCAAGTTCCATCTGGAGAAGAAATCACATTGAAAATTCTGGAAATTGTAAGTTTGCTGGTTAAATGATAAATTAGCTGATACTAAGTGTCTCTCCATGTTCACTACAAGACAAAGCAGATGCTTTTTTACTCTACCAGCATGTCATTGAGAATGTAATTTCCTGGAAAATTACACCATGCAAGAACACATTGACTAACATGTATTAACAAATATGATCTAAAATAAGATGTGTTCCCATAAAGAGGTCTAAAACTAAGTTGCCACATACTAATTCCATACTAATACCAATACTAACGAAAAGTGTTACAGAGTAAAATTTTTAAAAGTGATCATATAATTTAGGATCCCACCTGCTCTAGACGTCCCTGCTGGAGCAGGGCAGTTGGACTAGACAATCTCTAGAGGTCCCATCCAACCTCAACCATTCTGTGATTCTGTGATCCCAGTCCTGACTTCAAGCGAATATTTCTTTAGAAATAGTAGTGTCTTTTACAAGTATTTTTTTTAACCTCCCAAATATTAGAGAAACAGAAATAGAATCACAAAAATTAGCTTTGAAAAATGTCACCTCATTACCTAAAGTTTTTTAATCCCAAGACTTTGCTGCTGCATAGCTATAGATATCCACCTCCTAAATAAAAGATCAATCTTCATACCAGTTCTTTCCGGTATATTTCATTTCAGAAAGTTGCTAATGAAGAAAATTATGACACCACACACACGCTGATATATGAAGAAAATGGAGGACAAGGACTATTAGGTCCAGAAAAAAAAAAGGGGTGGGGGGGGGAGGAGAGGAAAATAAACTTGGATTAATAGCACAATAATACAACAGAAATCAAAGGACTAAGATGATATGTCTCCAAGCCTTTTTACAACTACACAACTCAAATTCTCTTTAATGAAATAGATATAAAAATATGAAAGAACATTAGATTACTATTTCAAAATTCAATCTTCATTGAGGCTAAAGTTTTCATAAATATTAAGTTTAGAAACCCATGATGCTTTCACACGAATTTGTGGTCGTGCTAATCTCTCTTACCTGTTATAGTTGCTTTGTTAATAGATGGTTGGTTACACATTGGTGACCGTCTGATAAGGAAAAGAAAAAAGGTATAAGCCTCATAATCTTGTAGATTACTGAATCCTTGAACAATCTAAAAGAAAAGGCTTTTCCTTGGGAAGTTATTTGGGGCTGGGACATACTGTGACAGACACGAAAACAAGTTCAAATGTTTGTTCTAGAACAAATACTTCTTTATAGACCAGATATCTCTTTCTAGTAGAGAAGGATATTCACAGCTGATCCTCAAACCTCTCTGCAGACTGAGAATTCCAGCTGTGGAATATATTAAGAATTTGCAAGTTCATTAAAAAGCTTAATCATACCTAGTAGCTGTATCTAGCTTGAAATTTGATCCATTTCCATATTTATTATTATTCTAACACACCCATTATAAATTTTTTATTATTATTTGAATATATATTTTGCAACAATCTCGGCATACAGTTTTACTCATTTAAGAAAGCTGGAATTTGCTGGACTGACAAAATGACATAGGGATGGGTGTGTGGAGGCTGCAGGCCAGGATATATGAGGTCTGTATATGCCATCCTAGAGGCCTGGAAACTTCTTTCTGTGTCACTGCATATGTTGGGGTAGGCAGCTATTGTATGTACTTAACTCTTCAGTGACAAACTGCTGCAAGATGAAGCCTCCATGAATACTAACCACTTTTAATTTTTAGGGATGCACATTTTAGGTGAGGTAAATTATTCCATTACAAAAGCTGCCAGTTTAATTAACATTAAGTAGTGCTTAAAGAGCCTTTAACTAATCCCTTTCAAGAGGACAGAATGATCTTTGGCAGCAGATATTTCTAAGTATAATGCTGTGGTTTTATGACATAGACCAAAAAAAAAAAAAAAACCATACTTTTGCACTACCTTAATTTAAATTCTTAAAATTCATAGTTAGTTATTTTAAAATAATATGGAATAAGATAATAATTATATAAGAAATATGCTACATAGGAAATGATGCTTCTCCTATAAAACTGTGATTACAAGAAACTTATACTCAGCGTAGTGTTTACTTCAATTCCTTGGCAAATCTCTGTAAAAGTTTTCTTAAGCCTTAAAGACTTACCATTCTATATTGTATGGAAAAAAAAGTATTATGTTAATAATTGCTATTATGATGCTGTAACATGACTGGAGAAAGATCATATTTATTATGTCTTATCTATAATTATGCACTGCTATGGATATGTAGGCTGCCACGTATCTTGAATGAATTAGTCAGAGTTTGAGGTTCACATCATGGGGGTAGCTCACAATGAGTGTAGATGTCCACTCAAGTTCATTTATAGGACTCAACCTCTTTGCCTGAATGTCTTTGAATTTGAATGTCTTTGTCTTTGAATGACCTTTGATGCATGACTAGTTTATTGAAAATCATAGAAGATCCACAAAATACACTTCAGGTTTATGCCCAGAAAGAAATACAGGAACAATTGGGCTTGTTGTCTCAGGTATCAAGTATAATGGTTTCAAAGGATTAATAAAATCTATCACATTATTTATGCAAGTTTAGTAATATAGACTGACATTTGCAACATCTAATCTCAAAATTCTTAGTTTTAAAATTTAGAAAGTACCACTGCAAAAGCTTAGCCTCAGAAAATTGACACTCACTTGCTGGGTGCCCGATCCTGTAAATTGGTTAATGCAGCAAAGTTATTCCGTACAGTACGCAGGCTGGCCAGCACCTGGAAAAGACAAAACGGTCACAGGCTGAATCTCTGCATAGGTAAGACTGACTTCTCCCCACTCCACTGGGCTGGCAGGAGAAGGAAGGAACATTGCAGGACAGCTGTAAAAGGTTTCCAGGATTGGTTTAACGTCTGTGGCCTTTGACAATTATTTAACAAGAGCATGTCTGTAATACAGGGGCAATCGGTTCTTTTTCTTTTTCCTCATAAACAACTCACTGTTTGTTTAAAGAGCATTACTTGAAGAGGAGGAAAGTTTTTCACAAAACACTACTTGGCTCTCTAAAACGACCACAAAAGCATTCATACTTGGAAGATAATAGCCCATTCAGGCCCATTTCTTCACACAGAAGAAACTATCAGAGAATTTTCCATTTGCAGCCCAGCCCACACAAACCTCAAAGGACAACTGGAATGAGACTGTCTGGCCTGGCAGGGAAAATAAAAGTTGCTCCTCTAAGGGGCTGCAGTCCTTCAGGCACTTTGGACAGGAGGCCAGAGGAAGAGGAAGGTATCACACCTGAGCTGATGGGAAGTGCTTGAGGACTCTTGCAAGCTCTGCCCATTACAAAGGTGATACACAAAGGTGATACCAGCAAAGTGCTTCCTACCTGGGCCTCCTTCTACTCAAGACAGCAGATACAGGAGCATCTTCTTGTTATTAGGGGCATATGCAGCCTCTACTGATGGAGGCCGGATAAATACATCAGATTTTGTGTCATGTAAGGATAATATGATACATCTGTGTGACTGGAGAGCAGCAGTTCAGCTGGGTTACAGAGGGAACCATTAATTATTTAGAACTTGACTGGGGATGAGAGGAGGCAGCAAAATTAACTGCTGTTGTGCCCCCATAGTAGTTACTTATGGTTGTTCCTCAGCCTTGACTGGTCTGGTTCCCTAGTGAACTCACACGAGGAATTTACAGATTAGCAAAGGTGGGAATGGGATTTGGGGCTCCTGAGGTCTGAGGCAAGGAGGATGCAATCCTTTCTCCACAGTCCCTCACATTTATATGTGAGGGGATTAGGAGCCTGGAGACAAATGAAGACTTGAAAAAAAGCTTATAGCAGATAGAAAACATTCAGGATATAATCAGGATTAGCAGTGTCCAAATTATTGTGAGTAATTCCCAGATGGGTTAAGGCAATAGACTGCATTGCTTATTTAGGGAATACTCATTTCATTATGTTTTTCTTTACAAAGATCACGCCAAAGAGGCAAACTCATGTATTTTATGCTCAGCATTGAATAAAAGTAATTAATAAAAGTAATTACACATGCTATCAAATTTGCATTCCCAGAATACTGTGACACTAACCAATATTGCAACTAGATGATGGATATCAAGTTATATGAGAGACAGCAGTTATAAGTGAATTAAAATATCCAACCCTTTTTGATGTTAAAAAACTACATTTGGTTCTTAAATTTCAAATCATTCAGACTATATTAATTTGAAAAGTAAAATTCTAAGAACTACAGCACCTGGTTTATATTATAATATAGGGAAGTGCAACTAATATTACCTTCGTGACAAATTTTTACTTAGTTTACTGAATCCTATTTCTCGGAAAAACAGCAAGCCATCTTGTCTGTTTGGGGCCAGATGCTGTATGGGGGATACAGCATCCCACAATGTCTCCAGTAACATAGGATGCAGCTGGGCTACCATGGTGATATGATGATATACTGAGCAGTAATTGAAATGCTAAAAATGGAATTACTACCACCAGGTGGCTCACAGTCAAATGCAACAAGCCTCCTGCGTGACTGAAGAAAATAAAGAGTTTTGAAAGAAACAAAATGTGTTCCACATGCCATGAGCTCGTATCACTGGGAAGTCCCACATTGGTTAAAGCTGTGTCTTAGCTTGTTTGCAAAAGAAAAATGAACCTACAGGAGGAGATACTGCTCGTACTACGAAGACATTAAAAGGGTGGTTTATATGACCTACGTGTGGGGTCCGATTTTGGAGGTCCTCTGCTAAGGAATGAGGGAATGGGAACTTTGAGGAATGGGCCCGGTGCTTATCTGGAGTTGTAGCTGGTGAACAGGCTACAAAAGGAGACAGTATTTTGCTTATTCTAATCATTTTTAGAGAGGGGCTAATTTTTCCTAAGAACATAATCAGATGTCACTTCCCCCAGTTAGGCACTTCCCTAATCTCTCAACTGCATTTCAGTTGGTATTTTGTAAAATCCAGATGCTGAGTAGAAAAATCAAATTAATAGATTTGTGTTTGTGAAGGAGCTTAAGCACTCTCTATAAAACATATTTATTATTAAAATTATCTTGAATTGAATAGGCAAAAGATGTCCAGAAGGAGAATCCATGATTATAAAGAGCAATAGAGCAATAGAAAACACAGATTTGGTTTCATCACTACATAGTAGCAATATGCCTGCTACTGTATTTGAAAGGAGACTGGTCTCGAGATGCTGCTGCTTTTGCAATTTTTCAGATAATCAAGGGGTAATAATGAGAGTAGAGGTATAGGTAACAGAGTGGAAAGACTTTTGTATAGACTTTTTTGTCCTATTTATAGAATGCATGGATATTAACGACAGTGGAAAACAGTTGATTTGGCCTTTCGGGCCTTTAAATTGCAAGACCATGAGAGAAATATGGCAAAATTGTGCCTACCTGAGCAAATGGTGTCACAATCAAGTCATCTCCATGTCTGAAAAAAGGAGGAATGTTGCAAGTTAGATATGACTGAAAACCTTTATTGCTGCTGCTACTTGAATTAGAAGTAAAACTAGGTTTTATGATTCACTGTAATTAAGCCCAGTTTTCCCTTCCACAGTTATTCACTACAGCTGCTTTAAAGATTTTTTGTTGAAAAGTAAAGCTTGAGGTCCTAGCTGTGCAATGGCCCAACGAGTCCCTGGGATGACTGATGAGCAAAACAGTTTCGACAGTGCCTGCTGGACAGATGGACCAACAGGACAGACCCGTGGAGATTTCATCCCCAAGGCTCCCTCTCTCATTTTCTTTTTAGCTTGTCCAGAATTAACTGGAACACCTTTAGCATAAGAAATAACCCGGTTTGCCTTAAAGGTTGGAAGGATCCAGAGTTATTTTCACTGGCAGGGCCTGGCGCAGCTCATACTGAGATGCCAGGGCTGCTAAGAGATCATCTGCGAGCGCAGGACAGGCTCGTAACTGCATATATGACTGGGCCTTCATCACAGACTAATAAAAACCTAATAAAACTTTACATCTGACTCACACATGTGTAGTTATGGGGCACTCGGTGTGTGCTGTTGCTGTGACAATGTCACCCACAGCACCTGGGTGACGTCGGATCCAGCTGCTTGGGTGACATGCTCAGTTGAGAAAGGAGGAAGGGGAAGAAGGGCTTCAACTCTGCTGCACTCAAAAACTCATAAGAATAAATTGGCTTACATCATGAAATTATTCCCACTCACCTCATGAATAAAACATTAAAATTACACACAAAGGAGCACGTGTAGTCACAGCTTGTGCTGAATGAGCCCTGAACAGCCACGGGAGAAAGGAAGGGAGACTGAAGAACACACAGCTATGCATTCTCCCCTGAAACGTTCATGAAACAGTGACTGCCAACAACGTGCCCATATGGGGAGTGCCCATAACAGATACGCAGAGTCTGACAAGCTGTCACTTCAAACAGTTTTCAAAAAATATAATCTGTAAATATAAATAGACTGAGCTGCTGCTGAGTTTATGAATAACACAAACGGCACTGAGCATATGAAAGGAGGTCTTTCTTAGAGATTTGCAGGACGCCATGGGAGCAAGGAAAACTTTGACAGTTTTCACTTATCACTGACAACAATCAAAATACAACAATGAGGCAATGATCAAAACGAGAATTCCCCAAACCAAAATCTACTGTGACTTCATTTTCTTATATTTTTTCTGCAGTGAGTTTACCATGCTGAGCTTTCACAGCTGAAATAATTAATCAGAAATTACCATTGCTTTTCAGCTATTTTCATATTCTTCAAAGTTTTAAGCATAAAGTATGAGTGTTTAACAAAAGATTTTCAAATTGATAAAAATCGAATCACAAGAAAACTTTCTGAGAAATTGGACTGACAAATCAATTGATTTGACTAGCTACAAAATCATTCCTATAATTTACATACAGTATTTTTGCAGGTGTTGCAGTGACTTATAAAAAAGTAAATAGAATCAAAAATGCATAAGGATGAAACAAAACTCCCAAATATTAAAAATGATCCTGACACATAATATCTCCACAGCTGTTTTTATGGCCATCTCTCTTTAGCTGAAATAGAAAAACAGATTTTTACAGACCCTGTGGAAGAGACCCGCACCTCAAACAAGGTCTTTGCAGGAGCAGATGGAAAAGTCGTTGCTTCAGGTATAAACAGTCCCAGACTGAGTAGAAAGAGGGCAAGGCTGATTGCCACGCCAAACTAGAAAATCATGGCACCACGGGAGGAACTTAATTGTCTAATGAAACAAAATCCAATTGGTTATTACAGACATGACCACCCCAGGGCAAGAACAGGGGAGTTAATGACCAGTTGGGTTTAATAGCTACTCATATTTTTGTTGAGTCATGAAAATATCAGGAAATGCCTCAGACCTTGATTTTTTTTTCTTTAGTTTCTCAGAAAGTGTCTTAAGACCATAGTTTAATGAAGTGTCCAGACAACAAGGATTTCCTCAATCAGCCAAGGAGGAAATTTCCCTTCACATTCCTCCCATCAGTGGGGAAAGGGAGGAATGTTCCTCCACAGCGTAATTGTCTTTCAGTAAAATCTGTTCATTTCTTCCTTTTTAAAAGTATTTTTACTGTTTATTTATCAGTTTGGGCCTCCATTTTCTCTGCTATTGTCTTTTTGAAACCGTGAAGAGGCATAGCTATGTAAAGCTTGGCTCCTGCTTTAGGCATTTTGCAGAATCCCAGAAGAGATTGGGTTAGAAGGGACCTTTGCAAATCATTTGGTCCAACTCCCCTACTCAAGTAGCATCACCTAGAGCAGGTTGCCCTGTCAAGATGACTTTTGAATATCTCCAGGGAATGAGACTCCATGACCTCTCTGGGCAACCTGCTCCAGTGCTCAGTCACCCTCACAGTGAAGATATTTTTCCTCACGTTCAGATGGAACTTGCTGTGTTTCAGTTTGTGCCTGTGGGTCTTGTCCTATCACTGGGCATCACTGAGAAGAGTCTGGTCTCAGCCTCCAAAAACTCCTCTATTAGGAATTTATGCACATGGATAAGATCCACCCCTCCGAGTCTTCTCCATCCCTTGAAGGAGTAAATGCTAAGGCAATTCAGAGAGGTACTAAGTACGTATTTCTGGGCCATCTGCCCTGGAGTATTTTTCATAAAACAGGATCACTCCTCTAATTTTCAAACCTCATTCTATTTAATCTCTTGAATTTCACTGTGGAATGCTGGAAAATACTGTGGCTTGTTACTTTTTAGAGAAAACATCATTAAGTACTAATTTAATACACTGAAACCAATTCAAGATTTAATTTTCACCTTTCAAATGCCCCTTGTCAAGAATGAAGAATTTTCATTATTTTGGTAAAAGTGTAATGCTGAAAGTACAGATATCCAAAGCTTTCGCAAAGTAGTATAACGTGTGTCAGACCTGCTTGGACAGAAAAGAAATTACATAGTGTGCTGAGTAATCTTTAATTCACATTGGGTCAGGCAATCTGGAAAAAGGGAGGCCATTCAAAAGGAAGCAGAAACATCTGAAGCACCTGTGATATGAAATGATTCACTGCAGCTTCTTGGGCAGGCAACAGTAGCAGCAATTTAGTCTATCATTCTGTACAAGGGGAATGAATCAGGTTCTGTTCCTTTGTGTTTATCCAAACCAATATTTAAACATAAAAACATTGTTCTGTGACTGATTTCAAGAAAGGAGAATGAAGGTTTTTTGTTTGTTTGTTTGTTTGTTTTTTTATACACAAGTGCAAGAATATATGATTTAATCCAAGTGTTATTGATCCACAGTGTACTGCAGTTTATTAAAACAGTACAAGGAATGAGTATCCTGCTATTTTCTTTGCAGGTGATATGGAAACTGATAGATGACTCTGTCTCAGTTTTGGACAGGATAGTGCCACATGTATATATACAGAGGCAGCAAGAGGGAGTGCAAACCCTCTTCAATATAAGAGCAGCTTCTAGATATACAGAGAGCTGTTAAACTTTAAGGTTAGAAGAAATTGTTCTGATAACCATTAGAAAGACTCTGTTAACAACAGTGCTGGGCATATCTGTTTGTTCATTTTTCAAAGGAAAGCCAGAACCGAGAGCAGAGTAGAAAAATGTAAAACAAAAAATCAAATTAATCACCATCAGAAAATACTGTTACACTACTAAAGAGGAGTCATGAGATGAATCAGCGTTTCATAAAACATAGGCCAAATATCCAATAGCAGACCAAAGAGTAAATAAAGCACTGCAAGTTATTTGCCAAGTGATGATGCCTGGTCTTCCACAGATTTCTGTTTTCTGTTTCTTAAGCTGTTCTACGGGATGTACCTGAGCTCTCTCTGTATCAGCTATGATGGTCTCCACCCTGGAGAAGACATAAAACGGCTCTGCTAAAACTGAAGCTAGATGTACATGTTGCCAAATAAAAAGTACAAAAATGTTGCCTTTCTTTCCTCAAGAGTGGCATTAATTTGTCTCTCTATCCCAATTATAGGAAGGTAATTATCTTTATCCCCACTAAAGAGGAATTTAGAGATATATGTATGGACAGACAGACAGGCCCAAGGATAGACAGGGTGACTGCATAAGATTTATTTCTTAATTAAGTTGGTATAATTAAATTTAATCATTTAATAAAAGGATTAGCAAGAGAGACATTCTGCAGACCTGCCAGGATGCAGTTAAAAAAATAGCTATTTTTTGAATGCAATCTGTAAAAGCTCAAGATATCCATTAACAAGATACGAGTCCCAGAACTTAGAGAGACCACTAGAAATGTGAGAGTCTAAACTTGCCAACGTGGAGCCTCCAGGGAAGAGCTTGAGCAAGATTTATCTTCATAAAGCTTGTAGTAAACTCAAATTACTACTTTCTAGACACACAGTATGGAGAACACCAGGAGAGCAATTTTGAGGACTCATCCTGTAAATGCAAATCAAAAGCAGGATAACGAAAGCAGTTTAATTAGAGGGAGCATATGTACAAAACATATTTAGACCCACTTGACACAAGATAGGGTCAGAATAAAGTTGTTATTTTTTGACATGCTCCTCAGAAAACAGGGCAATGGAAAGGTGCTTCCTCACAATGCCCAGTTCTCCTTGACAAGGTTTCTGTAAGTTGAAATAAAGGTTATTACAGTAAAACTACCTCTCTCAGGATAAAAATTGAAATAACAAGTGTCATAAAGGCAAAGTTATACAGTTACTGATCGAGATACTCAATCTTCAGCACTGATATCACTGTGCCATAAAATCCCAAGGAGTCACTATGGGATTGCACAGTGGGAATAGCATTTGAAGGCAATCTTTCTGAGAGCCTTCAGAAATTGTACCACATAGCTAGGAAGGTGATGACAGTACTTACTGAGATTTTCAAATTGACATGTTCTAGTTTTAGATATCTTCATACAATCTATATAAAATATTGTGATAGCAGCTTAAAGAACCTTGACCATCTGTACTATTTTGAAGTGTGGTCATGCTGGTTTACACACTCCATTTGAACGAAAAATTCACTTATCTCCCTAGGACAAGATTTGGCTCAGAATGCCAGGCAGTCTTTAAAGCCAGCTGGCATACTCTGCATTGGATTCCCTGGCTACAAATTTGGGACATAGCCTGTTTAAAAGAATAAAGCTGCCAACAGACTTTGAAAAGCCCGAGGCGATGGGGATGTCTGGCAGCTCTGCACTGTGCTCTGTAGCAAAGAGCTAAGGCTACTGTCACATCGTGACAAGAACTGACTCCTCTTTTTTTTTTTTTTTTTTTTTTGTGTTGGAACATATCAAATATAATAAAAGCAAGAGAAAATCCATGCTATCCACACAGAAAAATGCAGAAAATGTGAAAGAATAGTACAAGAAAGTAGCTTTCTGAGTGAATCAGAAAGCTTTTTCAGTGTAAACTTCTGAATTTGGATTAAACATGACATCTGCCCTTTTCAGTATATAGGGCAGATTCAGACAGGCTATCCAATAGCATGTTATGAATGCAGCTTGGATGAGACGGTTGTGTTTTGTTGGGCACACACTCATGCAAGCCCATTGTTCACCCTAATTGCTGGCCCAGTTTATAATAGAAGCCAAATAATCATGCAAGAAACATACGGATTAGACGTGCTGAAAATATGTGCATTGCTCAGATTCGGATTTTAGCAGCAGTGAAATCTGATTCCAAATTGCATGATGATTTAGTAATGGAAACATCATGTAATAATGCTAGCCAAGAGAACCTGTCTAAGGGCAGAGAGCAGGAGGAGAGGCAGCTGGCTGCTCCATGCAGCTTGCATTTTTCTATCCTCTCTATTTGGAGAGTCCAGGAGTGCTTGGGTTGGTTCATAATTCTTTGCTGCTTCAGGAATCATGGCGCTTCAGGTTAGTTTTTTGTGCATGAATAGTGCTTAAGTTATGTCATCTCAATTTATTATAATTTGAAAACAATTTTCTAGTCCTAGCATGAGATGAAACACAGGCCTCGGTCTAGGGAAACAGGCTCATTTGGGTGCTTGCTGAATGTGCTGGAATCTCAGCTGACTAACTCAAAAAGTTGGTAGTATTACTATTTTCTACTGTACACTATCAGACCTTTTCCATCTCCCATGCGAGTATCACAGTGTCTTTGGAAGAGCTAAAGACGTATTGCTCAGGAAGAGTAACATTTTCATGAGGCTGCAATCTGACCTCTGATGTGGGTAACGTGCCTGAGGAAACCAAATATTTACTGTTCTGTTGGGCCATCTGCAGAAGGATGCCAGCTTGATGCACAAGACCATAGGACAACTCAAGAAATCAGCTGTGTCATATTGTCCCAAACAGCAGTCAAGTTTCTGTGCTTCACCTCTACCATAATGTATCAGCTGTCTGGGTGACAGAAGTGCTGTGGACAGCTCTGAGAAACTGTCTGGTATTAAGTCTGACAGAGAAGTATTCATGCTTAAAGAGAGGCAGAGCATGGATTTGCCACGTGCTTCACTAGATATGGGGTTTCCTTTCTAAAATCAGGAGGAGGACTGCCTGGAGCTCACTGGGGTGAGGGCAGGGAAAAGAAATTTCTGCAGTGCAGAGTTTGGTTCGTGAGTTAAAGGGGGACTGAATTAAGCCAGAATAGGGTAGCTTTGGGATGTGATCCGGGAAACAGCTGGACTCAATCAGAAGAGTCCAGGCCAATTCAGCAGTGCTGTGGTTGGACTGTTTGTACACCAGGAATCACCAGCTAGCCCTAAGCAAGGCTGCAAAACCAGCAGGTAAAAGTGTCTACGGGACAGGTTTGTTTTCTGCTCAGGTTAGAGGAAATTAATCTTTGCATGTGCGCATGACTGGAAGTAATCAAGTTAGTGCAGCTTAATGAGTTACCATTAATCAGTTGTAATTGCATTCACTGGCACCTGTAAGCTCTTAGCTTGTTGCAAATTAAAATAAAACACACTAGCTTGAACTGCTTTTAAGCAGCAGCCAGTTGGTGGCTTGCTTGTCCCCACTGCATATATTCAAGTGTTCAGAAGCGTGTTGTTTCAGAGGGACAGGAACACATGATTTTCCATGTGAATCTCCTTCTGCCAAAGGCTGAAAGATCTCTTGACTGAAAGAAAACAGAGAGAGCTGCTGAGACCAGCGTGGGCGCAGGGGGACTTCCTCCCGAAGGGAGCCTGCTGCCCGCCAGCCGCAGCAAGGCTGTCTCAGGTGCACAGTTCAGGGCAGAGGGTCCCCTGCCTGAATTCAAAGGTCCCTACGTGTCTGAATATAAGAAGAAACACGAAGGCAAACAAGATTTTCAGCCTCCCCATTTCTAGAGAAGGAACTCCAGAGTGAACATAAAATTAGCATCCTCACAAACACAGAGAAAGTTGTTTGTGCCCCAAGGAATGAAACCAGGATTAATGTTCTCCTGGGTTGTGAAATCAACTTGGCCCGTGCACGCAGGTGAGCGCTGAGCTGGAACGTGGTCTGAGCATTTTCAGCTCCCTCTTTCCAGAGTTCTCGGTCCCCTCTCCACCCCATGCCAGCCTGGGGTCTTGTGCTGCATGCGCACGCGTGCAACTGCATTTCGGCAAAAAAGCCCTGATACGCAACCCTGTACCGGCACATCTTAGAGCACCTGTAAGTCTCCTGAAATAAACCGCTGGCCAAAGAAGTCTTCTCAATGAGAAAACGTTCCCTTTTTGCTTACAAAATAGCTGAGTCAGTGATTAACAAATTAAGTTTGCTCAAACTTCTTATTTAAATTTAAGTAAAATGATTATTACTCTGTTCTTTGGTTTCGGCCACATTTGTAAAATGTCCCAAGCAAGTGGAAAGGACACAGTAGTCTTTTCCAAATTATTTTTGTTTATAACTGGGATTTACTAATTAAATTATTCAGCTTAATTTAACCTGAAACATGAAGACTTATTCATTTTAAAAGACTGTAAAAACACAACCCAAACCTAAAGAAGCAAAATATTGTCCTATCTTTCCTAAAACCATATAAATACTTCTTTTGCAATGAATAAACAATGACTCAAGCAAACTTTGTTACAGATACTCATCAAAAAAAAAAAAAGAAAATTCATTTTAAAAGTTTTTTTTTAAAGAAGGCTTGACTTTGCAGTTTAAATGGCTCTTTTCAGCTCACAAATCACAAACTTATCACAAATTCTGAGAAGTTTAAACAGCAGTTTATTTCAAATGAAAGACAATTACTTCTAATTTGTTAAACTGTGGTGTGATTAATTTGTTCAATAACTATGTGTTGTGTCTCCTAGAACATAGTTTATAAGTTTTTGCAGATCACCTTTCAGAGAAAAGTTGTTTTTTTTTTTTTTTTTCGTGCTCAGAGTAATTTATAAATACATCCAGGCCTTCCTGTCTCAGAAAAGAATGGGCTGTATCACTACTAATTTGGCTTCCCGTTCTGGATTAAAAGATGAATCCTCATTTTATTAGTGTATTAAAGGCTCAGATGAAGCTTTTTATCTGTCCAGATTTGCCATCTTTGAATGCCATTATTTTAAAGTACTTTTCCCTTTAGGAATCCAATTCAGATTGATTTTTTTTTTTTTTTTTAACAGAACAAACAATCCAGAACTGGAAAAAAGTATGTGTGATTTCACCTTAAAATTTCCCTCCCTCTGCGTGTTACTCCACATGCCAGTTAAATGGATATTTCAGTCCATTTGCAGTTTCAGGTCAGGACCAGACCTGTCAGTCACTGACAAACAAGGGAACGCCTCATCCTGGAATTTCCTTTTATTTAAGGCCATTTTTGCAGCCAGAATAATTTTTTTTCTTTTTTTTTTCCTCTATCATTTGCTAAATTACAGATTATGTTAGATTTATTTTGGGGAAAAGCAGAAAAGTCTCATACAAATTTGAAATGCCCTATTTCTACAGCTTCTGAAAATGAGGATAATGAATCCTGACATGACAGCCCCAAATTCCTCTCTATATATCAGACTACAGAGCTCTCCTTGTTCCAAAGTAGATTTGGATTTTATTATTCAAATAGTGAATTTCCCCCCCTCCCTAGTCAAGGTTTATAGATAGATATATTAAAATGTAATCTTTAAACCTGATCTTTAATCTTTTTAGCGAATGTTGCCCCCCAAAATATTCTGTGACTTTACTGAAGTGGGTAAAAGATAGGTTTCAGGAATGCTTACTGTCATGATTTGTTGAAAATAACTCCCAGATACACTCAGGAGAGGACATGGTTGAGCTCAGACACTCTTCTATACCAAAATCTCTCTGGAGAATATGTCCCTTTCTCCTTTTAAAAGTGGTAGCTAAAACATAGGCTTTGCTCAGCCAGCAGGCAGTTTATTCTCTTCTTTCTGGAGTTCATGAGAGTATCAGTGATTTCATTGATAAGAATTAATATAATTAAAGACCTTTTTTTAATCTGGTTGACTTATCCATTGATGATTTCTCTCATCTTTCAGCTTGTTTCTCTCTTTTCTCTGTGTTGTTGAAGGCTTTTTTTTTTTTTAAACTGTACTTTCTTTATTCTCCTCCCTTTAAACTTGTTTTCCTCTCTCTCAGCCCTGCCCTGTAATATTGGCTGGTTCATCTTTTCACTTCTGACCTTCACATCCTCACGTCTGTGCTGGGAATGCCCCAGCCCAACTTCACATCACCGCGGTGCCCTAGACCTTGTATCTTTCCATGGAAACCACCTGCCTCTCCCTCCAGTTTACAATCTTGTATGGCTTTTTTTTTTTTTTTTTTTTTTTTTTTTAAACTTGTCACACCTCTTCCTTGATATTTTTCTTTTTCTCTCTAGAATTTCTCTCTATTTCTTTCAAGAGCTAATTGGGAAAAAATAATATGCCACTGCCTCTATTCTTTTGATTTGTTTTTCCTTTCCTATCCTAGAGCTACCTTTTTTTTTTTTATTATTATTATTTTTCCTGTTTTTTCCAGTGCCATAGGTGCACTCTCATCTCTATCATCTGTCCCACAAGCTTTCCCTCATCTTATCTGCCTTGCAGTTTTTTATCGTTTTCCTCAGGTGCTCTAGCTCCTCACAGTAAAACGTTTTTAGTGTCCATGATTTTAAAACCTCTTCTCCTCCCCCTTCTCCACGTTGTTTTCCATTAGTTTTATCTCAACTCACTGAATGAACATCTCAGTCACTCCGTGAAGTTTTACTAGCCTCCTACTCTGATCATATGGACTCCCTATCTTCTTCTGGGCATTGTATATGAGTATTCATCTCTTGATTATTATCTTATAGTTTGATTCTAAGTTCTTCTTTTTTTGCTGTAGAGACCATCCTATTGCCCTGGATTTGCAAAGACCTGAGCCTGATGGAGTTCAATTTCTTTGCTACAAGCATGAATAGTAAATAATGGTAGAATAATGAATAGTAAATAATGGTAGAATAATGAATTTAATACTTTAGTACTGCCATCTATCGGTTCTCTTTCACCATGACACTTCAAATTGGAATAATTTTGAACTGTTTCCTTTGCTGCTACTGAAATTGAATGTATTACAATAAGCACCCTATTTATATTAAGGAGTACTGAAAATATCAGAAATCTTCCTGTTACTTTAAAAACAATAGACATGGGTCCTTCCAAGTACAAGATGTATGCCTTTTGCTTTATATTTTGCTTTATAAAGTTACATATTGAGGTCGAGGATTAAAGTACTGGAAAATCAGAGTATTCCAGAAATAATTCATCTACACTACCTGAATGATGCGTAGGTTTTATAGTATATTTTACTCCTACAGAACATGCAATACTTGAATAAAGCATGTATATACATGCGGAAGGGAAACATGACAATTTGAAAGTGATGTAAATGTGCATGCGATGCTTTCCCTGACTACTCTTCCACTCCTCAGCACCTTTTGGAAAGTTCTGACTGAGAGCAAGATTATATTTGATATAGTAATTAGTTGGTTTTGTTTGTTTGATGGTTTTCCATGGGCACATTCGGTTTCTCCCTGAGGTCTATTATATAAAGAGCTCTGTGATATTTTTTTCTTTACTTGTTCTTCATTACTTTTTCTTTTCAAATTTTCCTGTCTTTCAATGCTTTGTGTTTCTTTACTTCGTTTCTGTTATATAGTAAAGCTTATTAGAGTTAGGTTTACTGCTACATGATTAATATTCTGTAGTCAAAACAACTTGCTCTTTATATTTCCTGTTGCGGTCCATCCTAAACAGTGGCAGGATTAGCTACCTTCTTAGTCCAGAAGTTTATACATGACAGGAAACTATGGAAATCTATCCAGGTGTGAAGCCCAACTAATAAAATACATAGATGTGTTTAAGATTTTGAAAGGAAGAGTAGATAAAGCACCAAAGAACAAACTGTGCTCAGTGTTTCAGTAATTAAATTGTTTATCCAATTTACTGCTGTGTGCTGAAATACTAACCAGAATTCTAGGAAATGCAGAAGTGCATTATGAGTTCAAGGATGGAGCACTAATCGAATTTTTAATTCAAGTGACTGATGTGAGCAGAGCAGGGACGTGGGTTGACCCTCAGAATGTGCAAGTCTTCCCCAATTGGTATCCTGACATGGATGTCGCACTACAAGCCTGACTTCTGAACTTCTAAAAGAGAGGTTAAGCGTCAGAGGACGACTAAGAGTGCTCATTTAGAAGTGAAACGCATTTTTTCTATCCTACAAGATGAGATGGATTGGTGTGTTTCTCACTTATTTTTTCTCAACCAAAATTGTTCACACCGCACACAAAGCTTATTAAAGTACTTAAATTAACAGGGTTTAACTGATGTATGAGCCTTACACAAAATCTCTGCAAAGGCCTTGATTTTGCCTATCTTGACATTTAAATTTGAAAAAAAAAAAAAAGCTATTAACAGATGGCATAATCAACACTTCTGAAAATGATGAATAAAATGAAAAAATGAATCCCCAGTTACAATGACTGCGAGTTAAATAGCAGCTGACTTTTCACTCACTGCTATGAAAAAATATTTTGTTTTGACCTAGATACTGACTTTTTAAAAAGAGGATGATATATTTTTCTTACAAAAAAAAATTATATTATTCTTGTTTTTTTTAATGCATTTGGCTTTCTTGGTCACTAGGGGACTTTCACAACCCTGGTCATTTATTTTAATAGCTGAACCATAAACCATACTTGGCAATGAAATTTGGAACAGAATAATCAAATAAAATATTTAGTTATTCTTCACTTGTACTACTTGTGACTAGAAGCTAGATTATTTAGCAAGTTTTAGTCTTACAAATAAACAGAAATTTGCATTTGACTGCCACTACTCATGCAACTTAGAGTCTGAACATACTTGCAAAGTGTGATCCACTAGCAGAAAATATACACATCACAGAAGAATAGTCAACAGCAGTGAGAGAATAGAAAAGCTTTCCAAAAGGCTTTCCTTTTGTTAAAATTTTGCTGTTTAGTTTTAAAGCTGTTTGAAATAACTTTGGCCTCTTTTGAATTTTCTCATTTCTGCCAGCAGTTAGATCTTACCCTGACAGTCTCAAAAACACCTGAAAGGTGCAAATATATCTTTGTAACAAATAGCTACTGTGCTGTCCACAATTGTTAATACAACATAAATTGAAGTGAGGGTATCTTACAGACTTTTCCAACTCCTCTTTAAATTGCTTAATTATCAAACAATATATATTTTAGGGAAAAGCATATTCTTTCTCAGAAGTGAGCAACATATAGTTTAATTTAACATGTGGTTAAGCTGAAAATAATTGCTCTGCTTAAACTGGGGAAAATGAATAAATTTCTAAATGTTTTGATCTTCTACTACTTAACACAGGATTTATACTAAACTAACTGTAAAAACTTGGTAGAAATTCCTAGTGCAAAGGAAAGGAATCTTAAGAATATTAAGAAGCAGAAATTGAGTTTGAATAGGTTGTAATGAAAAGAGTTAAGAGTCAAGATAACAAAGCTCTCTGTAGTACAAGCAACTTTGATAGGTTGCTTGATATCGATTGTCTTGATTATGCTGTCAAAGCTAATACAGTGCATAAACACATCAAGTACAACCTCACAATGTTGTTACTTTCAGAAAACTGCAGAAACAGATACGAACTTGATTAAACAAGTTAAGAAACAACAATTTTCTGTGACTTGAATGGCATGAATGATTATTATCTTTGATTCCAAAAGAAATTTCTTGTTGTAGGAAAAATGTTAGCCCAAAGATTAAGGATATTTTGCAGAGGATAAAACACGGGCTACGACTGTTTTTTGAAGTACTTACATGTCACTGGCAATGGAGGAGTTCCTGGACATGGACTTTGGAGAAAGGTCATAGTCACTGTCTGACCGGTAAAGGAAAGACTCCCTACGTTGACTATGGACAAAGTTTGCCTGAAGAATTAGCCCTGATCCAGGGCTTGTCATGGGATCCAAGGGACTTCGTCCCGATGATGTGCCATTGTCTACATCGAAACTGCAAAAAAAAAAAAAAAAAAAAGGATGAAAAGGTTTATGCTATTGACATATGAATTCTGTAATGAGGTAATGAACACTATTCTGACAAATTTAACACCAGGTAATTGCTTCTGCTAAAGCCAGTCAATTCCACTGCTGAGGCAATAGCAAGGGGCACGAGAAATCTATGGCATAATTGCTGGTAATCAAAAAGAGCACGTCTGCAGGAAAAGTAACTCAAGAAAGGAAGAAGACAGTATTTGAAATACGGAATATATGAACTTGCATGCTATGAGCCCTAAACATGAAGAAACGTGATGTTTCATTGTCTTCTTCCTCAGGCCCCATCTCTCTCGGTCTGGTACCCTCATTACCCTGTCTCCCACTCTTTTATTATTGAGTAGTTATCCATCACTAATGCTTCATTAGTACTCAACCATTTTGAGAACTTGTCTTTTCTCAATGATTAGGAATCAAACGCTGGAGTATGATCAACGTGTATATGTGTGTTTGTGCACATTTGTATGCATTAGAGACAGTGCTACTGTACAACAAGAACAAAGAAATGACTTCTGCAGTTACTGCCACCAGAGTAACTTCTGTAGCTCTTCTAGCTATTGCATTTGACAGAGAGGTAAACAACTGTACCGTTCCTAGGGAATATGCTGTCATGAGAGGCTGAGGAGGCAGAGCGAAGGAGAGGGAAAAGGGAAAGGTCCTCCCGTAGTCCCTGACAGTTCCATAAAGGGCTTTGAAGAGCAGAACAAAGACCTTGAAGGGGACTCCGTAAGCAGTGAGGAGCTGGTGCAGGGCAAGCAGTGCTTGGATGATGTGCTCATGGCAACCTGTGTTGCTTAGCAGCCTGATAGCTGCCGTGTGTACCATATGGAGTCCTTTTGGAGCGTGGGGCTCAGTTTCTAGACTTAATGAGTTGCAGTGCGTAGTCTCAGAGGTCACGTGAGTGTGCATCAGCAAGATTATGTCTGCTTTGGATAGGGTGGAGCACATCTTATTCAGACAGAAAGGAAAGATAGTTGTTCCTTTCTTGGTTGGGCATGTCTCTAAAAGCAAACGACAATTTCAGTTTTATAGTTGGATAGTAGAAAAGGTTGCATGAGACCTCGGTTTATAATTAGGTCAGCTCCTTTGCAGTACTCATGCAGGAACTTAAATAATGCTAAAGCTTTTAGTAATGAGGGACAAACAGAGGATTCATCATCTGATCTTTTAAATATGGATACATGTTAATATCATAATATATTTTTGCAACAAATTCATGTATAGTACTCATTTTGAAAAGACTGTTCACATAAAGGACACCCACTGGCTTTTAATTATGTCTAATGACAGTTGAAGAGAACCTGTTCTGTACACATCAGCTGTGATTAGACTTCAGCCCATGTATCAAAGAGGTACATGCTGCTTCCTGGATTAACTTGTTTCTTGCTTTTACTCATCTTTCAAAAACACTGTGACTTTAGGAAAGCAAAATATTTCCCCCTCCAAAAAACAGAAAAAAAATCAACTAATCAACTTGAAGAGATGCTTTCAGAACTGCTCACTTCAATAAACACCTATATATACAGTTCTTCGCAAATTTCTTTTCAATTCTGCCTATTTCTGTGCCCTCAAATATCCTCCTACTACAAGACATCATCTGTCTCAAATTAACCAAATTTTATCTGTGCTAACGCGCACTCTGCCACTAGTCTGCTGTGTGACAGTGGACAGCTCAAGGCACCTCTGCATTTCAGTTTCTCTATCTATTGGATGGTGATATAAACTTTAACTTTTTCAGGATTGTTTCCAATCTAAAACTGTATTTTGTGATGCACTCATAAAAATATTGAAAAGGGCTAGATAGTATTAATATTAAAGTAAAATATCCTTTACAGCTACTATTAGTGACTATTATTACTCACTAGCAGTGAATAACATCAAAATATGCTTAGTAAGGAATGTTCTTTTACAGAGATTTGCTTAACATCGGAAGTTTTCAGTCAACTAAATAAAAGGTATTTTATTGCATTAAAGGAACACAAGGGTTTGTTTTAAGATTTCAGTTTTTCTTTTTTATTTTTATCAGTTTTATTTTTTCCACTGAGGACATGTTTCAACAAATGATTTCACTGTCAGATTCACAAACATTTTCCTTTTTAAAAGCTTAAAATTTAAAAGCTTACTGGATAAAAATGCACATTTGACAATTGTGTGAGGCCCTGTGACTTGCACCGCTACATAACAAGTATGCAGATTTGTATATAGCTGTTTTGACAGGAATTTTATCCTGTGATACTACATAATGTCCACTAGATGGGTGTCAAAAGTAATGAAATGGATCCAGGTGTATCAGCTAGGATTTGGCTCATACTGTTCAACCAAACTGTCTTTCATGTAAACACGAAAAAAAAAAAAAAAAAAAAAAAAGGCCTGTTCAGTGCTACAGGCAAAGGGGAAAGTGTGAATAAGCACAGGTTTGCCAAATACGTCAGTTTATATAAAAAGTTTGTACAGCAGTTATTTAGCTCTATTTAGTTAAGTTGTTTAGCTCTTAGTTACTAGGACATTTGCTAAAAACACTTGCAGACACAAAAGACTATACAAAACTAAATGAAAAATGTGTTGTTACCCTGCTTGGCTTGAATTACAAGATTCCTTTGCAAAAACTGGAGCTGCTGATCACACTGTATCAAACGTGATCAGAGATTCAAAATGAAGAATTGAAGACTTTTACCCAAGTTGTTTGTCTGTTCTTTCCATATACCCTGAGAAACCTTAAGATACCGAATGGGACAGATTCTTCACTTTGCCTGGGCAGAGAGTGCAGAAAATCAGTTGCAGTTGCATCTTATTTATCTTCCCAATCCTTTTAAACTTGAAACTGTAGCAGGGAATATGCTGTGAATATAAAATCTAGGTTCTGTCACAAACTGAAAATAGTGAATCTTCATGCTATTCTCTCCCTACTGTGTTCCTCTACCTCCTTACACTTTTGGTGGAGGGTACTTCTCTGAAAGGACAGAGCAGTATAGAAGCTGTTACTCAAGGCCCGTTTTGACACCCATTCCCAGGCAGGATTTGAGCATTTAGAGAGAGAATTACCCATCAGAGCTCTGCAACTACCTTCAGGCACTTTGCACAACAAATGCAAAGCGAAGTTACTGTTTCTGACAGGAGTGCTTGGCACAGAAAGCCCCACAGAACTGTCTGTGTTCAAAGGACTGCTGCAACTTCAGAGGGGTTCGCCCGGATCCTACATCTTAGAAGCACTGTTGCATTGGTAACACCACGCAACTTCTTTTCATAAGGAAAGAAAACCTCTGTGGACTTCCCTTCTAATTCATTAAGTAATTACCTCGTAATTTCTGTCAGGTTGCTAAAAAGAAGAAAGTGATCAAAATATGTACAAAATATAACATACAGTTTCTTGATGGCAGTGAATGTGCACAGGAGCTCATAATTAAGGCTGCACAGAAAATCTTAATGACGGTCATTTTTATTACCGAGGACTTAGCAACTTAATGCTCTTTTTAGTGTAGTTTTTGCGTTTTTCTGTAGAGAATTTAGGAACAGTAAAAAAGGAAAAGAATTAAGTCCACTCAAAAATGAATTCATGAATTTACTAAACTTTATAAAACAGATTGCAATTCTGGTATTAGACTCCCTTACTAGTCTCTCCCCGGCCTTGATCTCTCTGATCTTGGACAAAGACAGGTATGAGCCTGACTAATTGATCCTCTAGGGATACCTCGTTATTTTAAAACCATCTTTATACATTATGGAGTGCCAAGCAAGATCTAGAGAAGGCAATTTTGTCTCCTGTCACAGGAATCTTGTCCTAGTGGCAAAAAATCTCTTCAGCTACCTTTCTGCTCAAATAATTTTCCCTGTTCTCCGAATGCCCTGTCCTGTTTTTTAACCTAGAAGCACAATCCCACTGTCAGATAGAATGCGTACATATTGCATGGCTGCTGTAATTCAGTTATCTTGGAAGTGTCATTCTGTAGTAACTCCCTTTGGACAAGCCTTCATTTACAGCGAGAAAGAAAGAAAAAAAAAAAAAACAGCAAAGTAATAAGATTTTATTTACCCCCCCAAAAAGTAAACTCTTTATAGAGTTTACTTGCTTGGTGTCCTGGGACTGAGAACAGCAGTGAGCAGTGTCACCTGGCTGCCCCCATGGCATTCGAAGGTACGGAAAGGCCTCCGTGCGCCCATTCCTAGGGAGCTCAGTATAGAGCCCAGCCTACGAAGGCTCCATCCCTGTCACTCCTGATAAGGTGAGAGTACAGAAAGGCCACAGCGTTCCCATTCCCAAGTAGCTCAGCATAAAGCCACCTAGGAGAGGCCTCTCACACTGGGTACGGTGCTCTCACACCTCGGGGTGTCCTGATGCTTGTGCATGTTGCACATCTGTGTGTCTCATATCAAAGCAGGATGGTTTACAGCTCTGCTCTTAGATTTGCTGGCTGTATTATGCACTAGTTATAGATTATTTGCATATTTCAGTTATCATGCCAGCAACCGTGACTCAGTCCTTCAAAAACTGTCTAACTAAACTCCTGAGACACCATGTCATTAGAAAGCTTTTGTTACTGATTTTATTACATTGATTTTAAAATCTCAGTCAGAGAGGAAGGAATAAATGAATAAACCAAAGGGCTCTTCTTTCCCATGAAATAGTCTTTCTACTAACAAAAACTGACTTTTCATTGACACATTTTAGGTAGTTAATTTCTGTCTATATTTAAACCCTAACTACATTCACTGAATTTAGTGCATTCAACTATAAATCTGTCCTAAGACTTGCTAATATAGCACATAATTATTATACATATTTTTTGTGATTAAAATCAGACATACTTTAAATAAATCAAATAAGACTGGACAAACACTTTGATTATGTCTTTACGAAGTCTCTTGGGACTCTTGATGTCTTATTAATAAACAGAACATTATACATGACAGCAGGTGACTTGGATGTCTCCTTTGTTGCCAGAAATAGTTACCCAATGACCACTCTAATAATAAGGATCTAAATTTACATTTTTCTTCATCAGAAACAAGTTCTCAGAAATCAGCCCCTACCATAGGCCTTTAGATATTAAATAGGTTAACGTGCAGTATCAGAAAAAAAGTCTTAAAAATAAATCAGTGGATTTATATAATTGAATGGCAGGCCTGAAATTTACTTCTTGTGTTAATTCTGTGGCCATGACCTTTCAAAATGTTTCCTTTCTGTCAGTGCCTACCCAGTGACGCAGGAGTGACCACAACCGGCTTTCTTTTTGATTTTTCTGTCTCCTCCCACTTGCTTAGTAAAAAGCAAAGATCTGAGGGAAATGAGCAACAAAAATGACAGAGAAATATCTTCATGACGTTTGGAAGAAATATCTTATAATCTCTCTACATTCAAAGAAAAATATTTTATATGCAACCTAAATGATCTTCTCATTTTCTCTGTAGCAAAGTTAACAAAATACTTCCACCTTTGTTGCTTGCATTAATGTTCAGTGAGTTGTAACCAAATGATATTAAAATAAACGTATGATCTAAATCTGAATTTTGTCCTACCACTGTATATGGGAGAACTCAGGCCAACTATCTACTTGTGGCTTTGGGTTTCCAGTCAAGCAATTCAGCAGGCAAGCCCTATGATTAAGTCCATTTTTAGAAGTGGTACAGATAGATTTTCCAGCACCAAGACTGCAAGCAAAAGAAGAAAATGTGTCATTTCAAGAAATTTCTCTCTTTTAGCCAGAAAACTTGGCTTTTGCTTTTGGCATAAATGTTTCGGTAAACACTTGGAATCTAATAGGGCCTAAATCTAATATTAGAAGCAGAGAAAACAGAGTAAGACTTTGTGAGTAGGAAAAAAAAAAAAAAAAACAATGAAGCAAAAAGATTTATAAGAATTAGTCTACTCAAACATGTCAGCAAAGGAGCTCCAACTATATGTTTAAGCTTTTGTCTCACGATTTTCTAGCAAGAGGCTTAGGAAAGGCAGCCTATAATCTTTACAGAAACTTTTTCATGCCCTGTATAAAGTTTGCAAACAAGTTGTGTCCTATGATGACTATTAGAGAGATGACTCTCTAGATGACTATGATGACTATTTAGAGATTTTGCATTGAAAAGTCTCATACTAAATTCAAGGCACACTTTTCATAATGTCATCTCACTATTCCTAGTTATACTTCAGTAGTCCACAAATCTTTGGTATACCAAGCCTTTAAAGCCTTTGTTGCACCTATCAAATCAATTTGCTCCCTGTGCCAAGCTATACTAGAATTCTTTTCATGATTCTTTTCATTCATTCTGCATTCTTCTCTGATGATTTTTTCATCTCTGAAGCTACCTCTTGGACGTTAACATGTTCCTAGTAACACAATGTACAGAAATGAATGACAGATTTCAGATACTGTTACATGGATTATATCTGACTTGCTTTGATATTTCTTTGCAATACTTACCTTATTGCAGCATAGTAAAAATACAAACTAAAAACGGGGGAGAAAGAAAAATACAACATAAATTCCCAGAGATGTCATCATCTGACCATGCTTCTACTAGTTTTAAGTCACTTTGTATGATTTTTCTGATCTAATAATCCAATTCGCTTGTATCCTCATTTTCAGCTAGTAAAATATGGGCACCAATATTTTAAGTGTTTTCCCAAAGACTTCCAGGGAACTCTCTGGCATATCAAAATCTGAATGAGGAAGTCTGCAGAAAGTTTTTAAGGAGAACCATTCTTGTGGAATCTGATATAAAGAAAGCTAGAAGCCAGAATCACTCAATCCAAACATGAGAAAGAATATATAGCAAATCCGGTGGAGATCAAAAGCAAACCCTCATCCAGCTGGCCCTGAGCTGGACTCTTAAGGCTTTAGTCACCTAGTCCTGAGCAGACTTCTAGGAGTGCTGGGGGTAGTATTCGTGGTTCTCCACTTCATTGCTGTCGTAATTCAGTTCACATCCTCTGAGTCACCATTCACTCATATTATTATATAATATTCTTTATATTACTTAAGTCATTATGTAATATCCTTCATATTATGAGTGCTCTTATCTTCAGTAGCTTATCTTTTCTCTGGATTGTATATAATAAAGTGGCTTCAAGCTCTTTTAATAAATCACTTTACCTAATTTTTTCAAGAAATTCTAGAACAACATTTCTTTTTCCTTTCTGAGAGTGAAGTGTGGATTCAACTATCCCCACATCCCGTCTGAACTGATACTTCCTGAGAAGTATTTTGAACACTGGGATATAAAATAAGCTTGTATTGAGGGCAAGAGTATAGTAAGCATTTGCTGAAAGTCACATTGGCATTAATTTTCCCTTATTTTAAATATACCTGAATCAGATCTCAGAGCATTTCAAAATATTTATCTTGCAATATATTAAAAATGCACACCGTGCATCAAGCATTTTGGCTAATCCTAACTAAAATGCTGCTGCTCTAAAATATTAGCTGCATAGTAATGTCTTTCAAAAAAAAAAAAAACATATAAAAATGAATATTACATCACTCTTGAGAAACAAACTGTTGCCAGGGAAGGAAAATACTGATAGAACTCAGCCTCCTCTTTCAATGAATTCAGCTCTATCTCATGATCAAATTGCTTGTGTGTTCCTTCTTGGTTAGTGGTTTGATGAAGCAGGCATGGAGGGAAAGCAGCAGCTTCTCAGATGTGTAATATTTAAATCTATATCCCATAGTGCTGCTGAAAGCAAACAGAATCCAGAAGAGAGATATAAAATTCTCTGGGACCAACACTGCCATGTAATTGATGGGAAGCTGCCTGAAAAACAGGGCCATCTAAAAAATCTTCATATATAATTACAGTGAGAATAAACACTCCGGGAGGTCACAGAAAATATGGATACATGTACCCTGTGCTTTGTGGCAGGGAAAATCTGAAAACAGTATCCTGGACAGATACAGATTAAAAAAAAAAAAAAAAATTATTATTACCTAATCTCTATTATTGCTGGAGAAGGAGGTACAGAAGGAGCTTCCAAAGAACCCAAGTGTGCAGGCTTCATTACAAAAAGGGGTCACATCCCTCAGCATCACCCAGCTCATAATCTTTAAGTCTTCTCTCCAACTGAACTTCAACCAACCTATGCTTAAAGTTTGTCCTCCAGAGAATGGATGAGGGCTATGGACAGAAATGTCCATTGGGAAGAACGATAGCTATTCATATAGGAAATTTGCACACAGAAAATAAGATATCATATATCACTACTGTAATAATAAATTACATGATGGCATCTATATTTCAATACTACAAGTCTTTGTACTTCAGAGCTCTGCAGTGTTTGCACTTAATAGTTTTACCAAATTCTTAAAGTCTTACCAAAGTCTTAAAGTCTCTGCCACTTCCTAGACTTTTACTAAACCTACCAAAGTCCACTTCTTCATCTGAGCTCTTAAAATCCTAGCTGTTACCTCTTGCAAGTTAACATACAAGGAACAGCCTTAAAAGGGAACCAGAAAGGTCAGGAGCCTGGCTTGGAAGGAAGCCGAAACTGAAATATCTTGAGTGTACGTCCTCATACTGAATTTTATTTAGACCTTTGAATACTGATGGAAGACTCTGAAGCACGTTCATTAAACCCAAAGTATCCCCTGAATGAGAATTCTGGACATTAATCCAAAACAAATAAGCAAAAACAATCAATCTTTTTTGATTCTCTTCATTGATATTTCTTACACTATTTTACTGTTATATTATGCTATTATAAAGCCTGGCGACATTATTTAAGATGGCTGGCTAATATTCTAATAAGACTCCATTTTCCATTCTTTTTACTCTTATCAAATTCTGGTACAGAAATCTTCCTCTGGAATCTTTTTAGGGGAATGGGTAAGCTACTGGTGAGAAAGAGGTAGAGAAAAGTAAAATTACTTAATATTCTGCTAGAAGCATTTTGTAAGCTATTCCAGTGACTCATATTCTATAGCAGAGACCTAGAACTTAGCTAAGTGTCCGCAATACAGTTTTTTTTTACTGATTCTGTGGACATCTTCCTAAATTTCAAGAAGTTATAAGCTCAGGCCAACCTTAGCTCAGTCACAAAATATATATGTATTGCAAAACAACTGTAAAGCCCCCGCCTTGTCCACAGCTCTGAAAAACAAGACAGGAACCCTCTGTCTGTGGGGTTCTTGTCACGTTTGCTGCAGAAGATGGGTACTGAAAGACGCAGTGGACTGCAGGAAGCTAAAAAGCCCTGGAGATAATCTTTGCCCAAGCTGCAGATCACCCCTCTGATCCTGCGATAGTAACTTATGTGTGTTTCTTATTCTTGGGGTATCCACTCGGATAAGTTGTTTGAGCTGTATGAGTGCTGGCACTTCCAAATACAAATGAATTTAGAAAAGAAGGAGCAGTTGCACTGGATGGATTAAAAGTCCATCAGACACTGCCTCCAAAAGCTGCAAAAAGTGAATGACGGGAAAAGGGTTAGATGATGGCACGTATATGTGATACTTCATGACTCTCCCAGCTGTAAGTAAGTATTCACTCAGCCTTTCCTAGGAACTATGCTTTGAATATATGAATCATTATACAAGTCCCCATTATACAGTCCCCAATTTAGGGAATATTTTCACTTTAATCTCTGTGTTTCACATCTCCCTTTATTAAGTACAGATGGTACCACACGGGTACTGTGAAAATTATTTATGTTTTAGATGTAGTGATGATATCATAGTGAATGAACACCGTAGAAATGCCAATGAAAACACTCATAATTGCTTTCCCAATAAGTCCGAGTAACAGGTTGCAAATAAAGCATGAGACCACATAAAGAACAGTAAGAGAAGATTAGAATACTGAATAGCTCATTAATTGGGTTGCATTCATTCTGTGCACATGGTGAAGTAAAAACCTATATCGTACTTATGAACAATAGGACTACATCGAGGCTCCAAAGTCAGTGTCAATGTTTGCATTTCCTTCTCCCATAACACCTTCTCAAGTGCAATAATGTGCATGTGAGGTTACTGTGTGTATGTTTGTTCATATGTTATGCATCAATTATTACAGTAATATACTGCATTTATAGAAGACTTTATCTACCTAAACTCTTGCCTTTCCTGTTGCTTTTCTCCTATTTTCTTTGTCTGTATACTGACAGGTATAACCGGCAGACCATCACAGAGTTCAGACCTCATATATAATGTTGCTTTCTAATGGTTATTATACATACTGAGTGTATGGTTACTATACATACTATACATACATACTGAGTGCGTTCCATTTTGCTTATCATGCACATATGATTAGCCTCAAATATCACTGACTACAAGATCTTTAGACTATGTCATTCATAAGCTCATTATTATTAACTACCATCATAATATAGGATTTTTTAATGTAAATCCTTTGCATTACTATACTGTCTGCAAAGTTCCTCTTAGCAAGATCCCTATTCTGCACAACTGTTGTCTGAACAGAAGCTTTAAAGCTATCGGTACAGGACTTTGACAAAAGAGGGAACATATTATCAGGTGTAAAGTTGCTATATATATTAAACAACTCCAATTTGCTGAAATATCTAAATCAGTAGAAGTCTACAAGTTTTCAAGAACTACTCTCAAGCTAACATGAAACAACATAAAACTTAAATCTTCAGAATAGCAAGCACCACACAGAACCAAACACATCTCACCAAAGAAATGGTTCTTTCTCTATTGAAGAATACAGCCCGTTCAGTTCTCCTTTAAGAATTAATTACTGAATGGTATTTTCCCCTGTGTTATAAAAAGTCAGGAGCAGATTTCATGGGGTAGGTTGAAACAGTAACCTAAAAAATGCATTTTTAAAATAAATGTGAGGGCTCTGGAAAGCCAAAGCTGTTAAATATCTCTGTATATTGCAAAACCAAATCAAACATTCTTCTCCCAAAGTAATATCAAAAGGTTTTACAAAAATTTGCAACTCAGTCTGACACACACAGAAACACACACATATAGACATATCAATATACCCAGGGGCAGTTCAGGCTTTTCCTATCAACGTGAAGCTATTTCTAAATTCAAGCCAGCTGCAGAGAATGAATGTTGTGGGAGAGCAGATCTCTCGCTTGACACTGTGCTGATCCAGCGCCCGTGCTCCCTGCTAGACCTGACCTCTGCTGCCACGTCGGAGCAGGCTGAGAGCTGCCGCCTTCCCTAGCACCGAAGCGCTGTGGCGTTACACTACTGCACTACAAAGTGTGCTTGAATCGTAACACTGAAGCCACAGAGCTGGTTAGAATAAAATGATTACTGAAATGACATCTGCTTACAAACAGAAAAATAAAAAAGCCAAATCAAAGGCACAAAGACATCTCCTGAATTAAGTAATTTCCAGTTTTCAGGAAAAATGTGTATGCCTTATTTTATTTTGTG
>VZSV01000003.1:9954179-9996057 GCA_013398735.1 Nothocercus julius
AGGCCTCAAACTGGAGTTACTGGGAGTAACAGCTGTAGTGGTACTAGTATGAGAAACACTGCTCTTCAAGAACTTAGAAAAGTGGATTTGCAGGAAAAGGGAAGAAATTTTACTCTTCTTTTTCTTGTAGGAAACAGATGAAGAAATATGAAGAATAGAAGAAAAGAGAGACTTGCTTATTTATCTTTAACCTTCCTAAACATTTCCATCATTAATAGGGGACTAGAGGAAGGCATTATATCTGCTGTTTCTATAACATTTAGTAGCCAATTGAAAAGAAAGAAAAAAGAAAAAAAAACAAATATTTTATTACAAGAAATTTTATGAAAGGTTCTGGAAAAGGAAAATAAATCAATTTTGCTTGAGAAAAGAAGTCATTTTGATTTTTTTTAATATAGTTCTTTTTTTTTTTTTTTTTTTCTGTGCAATCTGTGCTCTGCCCTAAGGTGCAGACATCATTATAAATTTTCCTTTCAGGTGAAATCGGATTATTTTGATTCCAGAGTGAAAAAGAATATCACAATAAATGCTAAGCAATAGTTACTATTGGAACAGATTTAACACTACTGGAGCCTAAAGGACAGAAACCTGGCAGTGACCAAACCCGTGCTTGGCACTCCGCTCTGCAGCCCAACCACTGGCAAGCTTCTCCTGCTGTGAATCTGGTAATTCTGCTTAAACTAAACCTTCACAGTACAGGTTTTCCTGTGTAATTCTTCTTCCCCCGCCTCCAGCCATGGCTCTCTGCCAACAGAACCTGTCTACCCATGAGACAGATGTACCATTAAAAAGAACAGCCAAGTAAGCAGGCATGCATACTATTTTCTGCTTTAAAATTTGTCTTTAAGTGTTAAGAGTTAAGGCAATAAGGACGGTCACTCAGTCCTTGTTTCTGACATCTTTAATGTGTGAGTGAAGTAGAATAAGTGAAATTTCCAATATAGTTTTCACTGAAAACTATACAAAAGTGTCATCATATGATTGTAACTTAAAGGCTGTATGCATAAATTTTTGGAATATTCATGGCTTTGTACAAATTCAGAGATTACTACAAGGGTGCTTGAGACATAAATCCTTTAGTTAAAATCTAAGTCCTTAGGGAGTCTTCTGAGGAGAAGAAAGGAGGGGAAATTTTTGCTTATACTTCAGATATTAAAGTTCATGAAATTCCCTCAACACTTGAGAAAGTGAAATAGCTAATAATGAGAATATCTGTATACTTTTAAATCATAATGAACTAATATGTTATACAGTAACGTTTCAAATTGCTTTTGTGTTACATCTTTTAAGGAAAGACAGATTCAATTTATTTTCCAAGCAGCAGAGAGCTAACTCTACAAAGCTAAATATGAGGAAATGGGGCTTCTTCTTTTGCTTCAATTAATTCTACATCTGAGGCTAATTTAGCATTCAAAGAACAAGGAGATAAGTCTAGAATGTGACACTGGACTCAAGGTGCACAGAGATGTTACAGTAAATTTTAGGAGGTTCAAAATGCCACTCTAAAAACAGTTTTTCAGGATTATTATGGTAGAGTCCATGATATGATAGAAACTATTCACACAATAGATTCACACACAGGATGAACAAACAAGCAAAGGGGAATGGATTGGACATGCTTTTGGAGAAGGGAAAAGACAGAACAGAGGATCCCAATCCTGCATACCCTTCTAGGTTTACTCTTAAACACTCTGTTAAACAATATTCTGCTTATCAATACTTTTAATAAGAGAGTGAAGGGATGTGCTCAAGTACATTCTGCAGTAGTAGGACATTTCAGTAGTCTCTTCCAAAGAGTTTTAAAATGCAAAATAAATTGTTCTTCATTTTGGATTTCAAAATGCCCCTGAATGAATAAGTAAAATAAATTCTTATTTTGAAGCAAAAGCTTCAAATACCAATATTACCATGATCAGTATCCTCAACATACAAACTAGAGCAAGCAGAGAGCAGCTGGTCCATGTTAAGGATCAAAGACTTACAGTGTTTTGCTTTCAACTGCACGGGATAATGCTGAACTTCTTATTTCTACTATTAGCAACAAGTAACTACTGGTTAGGAAATTAACAGACTTTAGTTGAATAAGCAAAATGTTCCAAAGAATTATGTAATAACTGAAAAATGCATGCTTCCCACTCATCTAAAAACATGTAATGATACTGATAGCATAAATACAAAATTACATTTTACTGCTGAAATGAACAATTATGAAAAAGTTGCAAATGCACAATATCAGTCTCAAAGTCCTAAGTTAAATAATATTAACAAATGAAGGTCATCTTACAGACACAGGGGAGAATGCATTTCTTCTGGGGGAGGAAAAACTGCTTGGACAAGATCAAAAGCTCTGATAGCTTTACAAAATGTCATTTCCTAGTTATTCATTTCCAGCCTTTTCCAAGAATGGAAATTCCAAGAAGAATAATACATTGCTTCACAGCTGTGAATGCCTTGCTTGCCAAAAATGTGACTGTAATCACCATCTATGAATCAAAGACAAATGATGGCATTGCTGATAAATATGAGTAAGGAGTTTATGGAAAGTTAGCCCTATAGAGCTGAAAGTCATTTTCAGTTGGAAGTGGTATGTTTGCACATGCAAGCACAGAAGTCATAAACTAGCCTGTACCAGAAGGAACGTAATCACAAGAGATAAAATCATCTTAATAGGTGATTGTGGTATTTGTGTTGGCATAAATGCTGACTTTATGAAGGTTGACACCACCACTACTACCAGGGATCCAAAGAATTCTGCATAACATTTGTCCAGCTCAAATCTCTGGCCTTTAAAGAATGGAAAACACATGTCAGCAATTACGCCACTAGTTGCTGCGTTACTAGGCATAAAAACAGATCTTGTGCCAAAATGGACTGAGTCACTTCTTTGCACATTTTCTCAAATGTCCTGGACCATACATGGCATCTAACTGAACCAGTCATTATCAGTCACCCTGAAAGCCAGGGTAGCATGCTGCTTTCGTGAAGAGCAGAGGACTCGACACAGAGAGCACGGAGGGGAGTATCCTGGGACGAGCTGGACAGTAAAACATCAGCTTAGCCGGAGTTTCTGGCTGAGAAAGAAACTTCAGCAGACTAACCTGGAAAGGCCACAGACACAGTAGCACTAAAGCAACATTTACCTCTTTAAAAGAAAGATATCTGACCCGTTACCTTCAGAACTAACACAGTATGTTGCAGTTTTTGAAAGTAATTAATTATACAGTTGCAGTGCCTAAAATTGATCACTAAAAAGGTTTCAACCAGGGGTTACCACTGGTATTGATTTACTCTTACCCTGCCTGCCAAAAATATTGTAGCTTTAAAAATCTTCCTTATTCTGTATATATTTCCACTTGAATATGTTGTTGTTGTTGTTTGGTGGTGGTGGTGGGTTTTTTTTTTTTTGGCTGGTTGCTTTTGATGCCTGTCTGTATGTCTCCTTGATTCTCGCCAGACTTCCTTGATATCTGGGTCTACACACAAATGGTCAGTCTCACAGGGCTTTCCTGGTAAACTGCAACTGGGACGGGGCTCAGACTTTGGAGTACGGCTGTTAAAATTTTCTCTTTTTTGCTTGTACTCAAAGATGGTTGTGCAGGTGTATGCATAAAGCAAATTATCCTTACTATACTCAGGCCATATATCTCCAGTTTCACCTTGTTCGTTTTATCAGCAATTTGGGAGCTTCGACCACCTACAGACAGATCACAGTATCAAATTAGCAGGTAAGCAAAGAAAGAGGAGGAAAAAGCAATAATCTAGCAAGCTGTATAGGTATTTACTTCCAGAGAGCAGCTAGCAAAAAATACATTGAACAATGAGAAATAATCCTGAAATTTGTTTTTCAGTATATTTATAATACAGTTTATTTTTGTGTAATGTGCTACTGAGAGGGGAATTCTATATATTTAATTTTAAAAGTCTACTCACTAAAGCACAAAGAAAGAACTTACAGCAATGAAAGGTGATGTAAAAATATATTTCTAATCCCAAATAATTAGGGGACAGTCCAAACGATCATTACAAACCAAAAGGCAGCCAAAGCACCTAGGCAGGATGTGTTTCCTTGCCGCCCAAAAGGCAGCCGTCTGCTATCTCAATTCATTACTCACATTGAGCTTTGTATTACAGAAAAGACACAGAAAAGGAGCTAAATAAACCTCACTGCCTTCCAGCTTCAAAAGCAACAAATTATAATCACTTCTGACACATACAAAACACATTATTTTGTAGAAAGAACATAATAAGGTCTAGCTTGATTTTTTTCAGGATCTCTGCAAAACCTCGCGAAAGGTTTCCCAAAGGGATTAGAGAAGAAAGGAGCAAGAGCCAGAATATGAGGCAGCAAGGGAAAGAAACCCAAGCGTGACCGTGTGCCGCTGCTAACAGTCTTTTGCATAATTGACTGCACGGCGTTTCTGCCACTCAGACCGACGGCAGGTTTGTTTCCCAGCAAGCCCGAGCCAAGCGGCACCCGCGCAGAGGCCCTTTGAAATACCAGCCCGCACTGAAAGAGTTGCTCAACAGCCAGGTGGTTTAATGAATGGCAGGAGATAACAAGAGAAGGGGGGAATTCAATTATTGTATAATTGTAGGATAGTTCAACTTCAGAATTCAGGGCTATTTTAAGAGTACTGTAATATAAAATTGAGGGAGACAAGACGAAAATCTGAAGCTCTTTTGGAAGCATTACCAGCCTCGCACTGAATGGCTCTTTGAGCCAAGCGACCGGGTAGGAACTGCTTGCCAGCTGCACGCTACGAAGCCTGCTCAAGTGGAGCGGCCCTTTGTGTGTTTTTAATTGCTTTTCAGCGTCACTGATCATGCTTATAAGGAAACTTGGGTTACAATGGAAATAGGTGGAAAATGGACTTGGTGCTTCAGCAGACGCAAGGGATCCCTTTAGGGCCTTCCTTCCATTTCCAGCCTAAAAGACTTTGTGTTACCAACTCCTTTCCTTTACTGACCTCGGGTCAATTATTTGTGTGTTTCTAGCGGTACCCAGAAATGTGCCCAAGAAAAACAGCAACAACAACTAAGATGGTCGGTCTCCAGTGCTCACAGATGTCTGAGCAGAAGCTGCCTGCAGGTAGACATCCTGAGAAGATCATGTACTGCTGTTCTTTCATGGCTTGACATTTTCACTTGCCATAAATTAACATACTCAATTTTACCATATTGAACCTGCCAAGATTAGCTAAACAGTTGCCTTGCAAACTTATTGCAAGTGTAACCCTTCCACCTTTTAAATACTCATATTTAACTCAGCATAAAACAGGGCTAAGCCTACTTTTTTTTTTTTTTTTAATGATTCAGACATAACAGACTAAAACTGATGAAAATCTGCACACAGGAATTGTACAAGATTCATCCAGGGTTTGTGAGACGGCTTTTCAGTCTATTAGACATCCTTCCTCTGTGTTTCCTTCTTCCTATGCACACTGTAACCTCAACAGATAGAGGCCTTATACAAAACAGATACAAAAGAGGTCTTTATACAAAACAGAGGAGAAGTAAATATACGCATAACTCAAGAAAAATAGGTAAATAAACAAAACAAAAAAGATCTTTTTGTTCTCTAGAAAGTTGCTAATACCACTTGGAAAAACTTCTAAACAAAATGGTTTGTTTAGAAATCATGTGGGGAAGCATGTATTTTGATGGATGTCTAAATTTGGAAGTGAGGGTCCCTAGACAGTCATTGGAGAGATGATTCAGAGGACAGCTTGGAGCCCTTCAGACCTTCTGCATGACCCTTTAGATGCACACATTTTCTCTACTGCCTATAGAAATATGGGTGAGAATTTGTCTCTCTCAAGCAGTGTCTCTCTCTCTTGTTGTCGGTATGTTTTATATCTAGCAAGGGGGCTGTCGGAGCCCGAGGACAGAACAACAATTTTGGCCCTGGCAATGGGAGGATGGGAGAAACCTACGTGCCTGCTCAGCCCTAGGTGCTGGGCTGCTCCCAGAAGGTAGTGTTATCCCTCACTCTGAGACTAGTACAGTTCATTTTATAAATGAAAAGGTCTTAACCAAAATACATCATAAGATGAGAAAAAAGAAAAGAGTATTTAGACACACCATTTAATTCAGTCCGAGTATATAATAGTGCCTTTGAGGTGACAACCATAGGACTACAAACTGCTAAAACAAAGGTAGTGTGAAGGCCTTCCCTTCGTCATACACACTACAAGCAGTATAGTCAGTATAACACTTGATTTGGCTTCTCACTCCAAAAATGGAGAAACACAACTTGTGAACATTAGATCACAAATCTTAGCACAAATGAAAAAACACAGAGATACAAAAAAAAGAAACTCCAAGTTGTAGTGTGCAGCCACAAAAGCACATTTGTGTCAGCTGACAGGCATCATATGCCTAAATTGCCCATAAATAAAAAGGATTAAGCTATTATTAAAATAAAAGTTAGTTTCCCCATGTGTAATGCAATACCTTTATAACCATCATTATAATTTTTATATGTTAATAAAACTGGTTTATGTAAAATTTTTATTTAGGGATATTCCATAAGATTCTCTGTTAGGAGGAGCACCAAATAAGTTATTTTCTATCAGATAACCAGCTCTAATAATTTAGATCTTTTTCTTGATCCTTTGACTAGCACCACTGGTAGGCTTCACTACTCTTTTGTCACACAGTATTTATTCTTTTACAGCATCTCAGAGTGTTATTTATGCTTTTTAAAAAAACTGGAAGACATAGCTCACAAACAAGGCATTTACAACATAACTAGATTTGTGATACAATAATAAAGATGACAAACTGTGGGAGAGGTTCAACAAGGAAGGATGAAAGCTGCAATAACACAATTATGTGATTGCTTAGTTTTAGGCACATAAATACCTATTTCATAGCTAAAGGTTTTGTGAAAAACAAAAGAAAAAGAAAAGGGAAACCAAGACTTTTTTTTTTTCATGAAATCAAGAGAAAATTTTGAAAATAATTGTTTTGCTGCAGCATCAAAAATGCTGATTTTCATGACGCATGCTAATTAGGGGGGTCATTTCAAACTCAGATAGAAAGTAAGATTTAAATGCAAATGAGGATAGAAGAAATGCAAAAGAAAAATGGGTGGGAAGTAAAACTAGTACTTAGTTATGGAGATGGACCCCATATAATAAAGCAAATGTAAAAATTTATGATCACATGACAAATGATACCACATGCAAGCTTCAAATCATTAAATACAGAAATTTCTCTGGGCAATAAAAGTCATCACACATACAGAGTTCTAGGAATGAAGATAATTTGATCTTATGAATGGGGTGCTTCAGCACTGCTGCCAAGAAGCTGTGGCAGCAACTGGCTGTTTTTTCTACATCTATACCTCTAGGAGAGAATCTCCTAGAAGTACTTTTTGGAACCTGCCTTGATGTCCGTGGGGGCGGGTGGTGGCAGCAGCTGAGACGCAGTACAGCACCACGTGGAGATGATCTTTTGGGTTCAGAAAGCAGTGGAGCCTCATCAGTGTGGGGGAGGTCTAATTACCCTCTACACAGCATCATTCCTTCAGGTCCAAAGGGGAAAATGCTGGCACCAACTTGCAAGTCTCCGCAACATCTATGTATATATCGCCTATGATACTGGTTTTTATCCAGAAAAGGTTGGTAAATGTTTCATAATTTTGATGAAAGAAAAAAATATTTAAAATATCTCATACCATAGCCATGTCATGTATCTTTTTAGATCATAAATGCACACATCTACATGGCATCACCAAACTGAACACACAAAGGGATGAAAAAATCGAGCTGTATCATGTGTTTCATGATGTGACTTATGAAACATGCTATACTGAAAATTAGTTTGAAATAAAACTCACTGGAGCCAAAATCTTATGGTTACTATGATTCCCATGAAAGTGGAGGCTGTGTGGTTTGAGCTGCCATCAGAGTGTGATCATCACTGCTTAGTGACATTGTGTATGTGAATTCACCACATTTTGCGCATGAGGTTCTTTCAATATCACTTGCAACCCAGCCAAGTAGTTGGCTTCTTCCTATTGTTGTGTTCACACATTATGTTTTCCACCAGAGAATGTTTATGCTTTCTAAACTATGTTTTATATACTATACTTTTCTTACAAAATAACTCTATACCTACTAAATCTTAAACTATGTATTCAGCATCAGCTTTGTTAGCTGCATTAAAGCATTACTCTGATTAAATATGCACAGCAGATGTCCATATATGTTAGACTCCCTTTATATGTATTATTTGTGTTCAGTGGAGATTTTGATACAATCACTGGTATCAAGATCACAGCTCCTCTTGGCTACAAAATCTAAAACTGGTGATATAAGTCACACCTTGAAAACAAGTATTTTTCTCAACAGAGAGTATGAGGTGACTAGTTCACATATAGACATGGCAGACATCTCATGTAGGTGAGGTGAATCCCATTTGTTATGCCTTATACTGCAACTGTGCTTCCCAGAAAAACAATGTTAGAGGGAAGGTGCCAATAATCTTCTAAAAAAGTGCAACAAACTGAATAGTCATCATGTAATGGGAATAAATAAAAGGGAGGGTACTTCCCTCAGCTGTTCAGTACTAATTCAGGAGTGGGCATTTGGGCTATACCCTATCCTCAGCTGATCCAGCTGTAAGTGAACTTCTGGTGGTGGGAGCTGGACTGTCAACTCAGCTGCCCAAAAAGCCAGCCATGCTACTCCTCATTTGATGCTGGGGATAGAAATTAAATTGTTTCAATCCCACTGACCTAATGGCCCAACTAAATTGTAGTGGAGCTTTGTCCATGACCTGATTCTATGCAAGTGTCCACAAGGAGAAGGTATGAGAACGAACAGGGCTATAAAGATGAGTTTGGATCTTCAGGCAAATTGAGAAGGGATTGTTTGTACACTAAAGAGAGTGGCAGAGAACTACATGTACTTGCAAGCAGTGAGGAAAGAATACTCTGTATGTTTTCCTGGACAGATTAATGTTGCTTGAACGAGGATGTCTCTGAGGAAGTGCCCTTTCTTTGCTGGAGTCAAACTTTACAATCTGAAGTTTTATTTGGCATGTTTTGCAATATTATTGTTTGTTTAAAAAAAAAGGTTTATTATTTGTAGATAGCAGCTCTTTTCACATTCACGTTAAAATACTTGAATTTTGTGTTGGCAAGGCTAATAGTTCTGCTGTGAAAAAAAATGCAGAGTTGTGACCATGCCAAAAGATTTTATTGGCATGAAAACTCAGCAAAAGAATTCTCTGAAATCACTGACTCAGTCTGTAACGGTAGCCAAAAACAGCTAACAATATGTTGGTTAGCATCAGTCAGGGTAGTATCAAGAAAAAAGCAGACGTAATTTTGCTACTATATAAAAACTCGATGTGCCCATTTCTTGAAAAATGGGTGCAATTTGATCTCTGTAAAGTTCAAGAAGGACACACAGGTGATACAGAGAAGGGAAGCTAAAATGGCCAAGGGATAGAGCGGCTGCCTTAGTAGGAAAGTCTAAGACGTCTCAGCAGAACAAGGCTGAGGTTTACAAAATCATGAAGTTGGTGGATAAAATGAATACAAAGTGTTTCACCAAATCCCACAATGACAGAACTGAAGGTCACTTGTTGAATCTAGTAGGGAACAAATTCAAAGCTCTGTAAAGAAGGTCATCTTTGTGAAGCAAGTACGGCCATCATAAAGCTGTGAAGGAACACAGTGTCAGCAAATTCTAAAAAGAGATGAGACAAATAGACAACGGGTAAATAAATGGCCTCTAAAGGGCACAGACTAGGAAAAACTCATTCATATCCCTAATATAATATTTGTGGGTGTTGGGCAATATGATAAGAAGGGACTACAGAAATTGGACAGTTTTTCTCTGTTCTCCTGTTGCCACTAATGAAGACATAATATGTAGCTAGGTAGACCACTGGTCAGGCCTAGTAGGACATTTCTTACATTGTTAGAAAAAACATGACACCTGATTAATTCAAGTGCCACAGTTAATTCAGCAGAGAAAATGACATGTGTGTCCCTATTTCATTTGGCAAAAATAGCAGTGTTTAACATACTATGACGTGGAAAATAACACTGACTATACAGGTTTCCTCTTTAGCACTGACACTGGCAGAATACAGACCACCTCCAATTTCCCTGGCCTTCATTTCAGGCCCATAGTGCTTATGAAGGCTATGTGGCTAATTGAAGTCTGCTACAAATTCCACCAAAGTCAGACCTCATCTGGCAAAGGTCATCTCTAGCCTGCAGGCTTTGTTCAGCACTCAGAAACTCCCCCATTCTGCACATGGTGTTTGGTAATTCAAGCCCCCATGTGTCTGGACACTACGTAGCTTGCTTCTATCCCTTCAGCTACTAAACATGTCACCAAAAACTGGAAGAGTTCCCAAACCCCTTTTGTAAAAGAGTGGTTGCATAAGCTGTGACAGCAAGGGACATATATCAACGGACATGGTGGCAACAGACTCCCGTCTCTCACAGACGACTGGAGAGGAAAAGAGATTCATCCTGTCCAGAGGCTGATTTCATCAACAGCCTGGCAGTGTGCATGCTGTTAATGTAACTCCCAGTTGCATTTATATACCGTCCTCTGTCCTATAGACAAGGTGTACATCTCATTGAAGTCAGTGTACCTGATGAGTACTTCACAAATACTCTATTTTTTTGCTGATCTCCCCAGCACTGGGATTCTCAGTCTGAACATCAGCAATGATTTCAGACACAGGCCTGATGCCAATAACCTGGAGGTATGTGACGCTTTCAATAGTATTTATTATATATCACCACCATCATAATACTAGCAATAGGCTTGCCAGTACCAATCTGAACTATTTTGGGATAGCCCACGTGATATAGCCACAAGTTGGTCCTGTCAAAGACTTTGGAGGGCAGGTCATGCTCATGGCATAGTTTTACTTTGAGGTGTCTTTACATTGGACAGTAGAATCTCCACCCATCACTCTGCACTAAAACTTTGGCTCCAGAAACAATACAAACATGAAAAGCTCATGCAATAGATCCGTGTTGTTCTGCTTATCTATATACATGTTTTACCAAGCAGCCTTTTAGACTAAGTCGTCTTGGTAACATCTTTCAGTAATTTCCAGTCTTCCAAACAGAATGATATCAAAAACAAACATCACCCACTTTTAGAGTTAAAAGAAGCTAGATAAAGTGTTCTACACAAAGCGAATCCTGAAAGACCTCTGCTCTATGAGAGACCAGGGAGACTCAGATATGCTCTTTGTAGATCAGCCAACTGCAAAATTCCAAAAAACAGGAAAGCAGGAATTGGCATATGTTATCAAATAAATAAATACAGGGAAGGCCAAGCCACGAGGTAAATAGATAGCTATCACCTAGACACGTGAGAAAGTACTGTGTGAAAAAAGCTGTACAAGATCTTTGGCCTAATTATCTATATCATGAAAGAATAATAAACTTCTAATATCTGATCAGCTGCAGGTTTCTCAGCTAATGAGTCCTATGTTGTTCAACAACCACAGCTATTTGTTTGACTTGCCAGCATGCTAACTTCTTTATTAAACTTTAAAAATTTTATTTCATTTCCTTCAAAATAGATTTTTTTTCCCAATAAGTTCAAACTTTTCATTCTGGTACAAAAGGAAAGGAATCGGAAACAGGACATTTCTGTGGAACATAAATTCCCATTCCACTGCTGCTCTATGGCTCAGTGACAAATAATCAAGAAAGTAGAGCCATATTCTTATTTAAATGCATATAAAGGTTTTATTTTACAGTGATTTTCCCTTCTACCTTGTTATTTCGTCTGAGGAATAGCATGACACATCAATCTTCTGCCACTGAAAAGTCTGTACGGTCATTTATCCATTCTAGATATTCCCCAGAAACATTCTGCTCAATCACAAGCACATCTTGGTTAGGAATGAGCGGCAGTACAGAGCAACGTTAAATTAATAGTTAATAATTCTTAAATAAGCATTTTTCCTCATTATTTTGCCTAAAACCCAATCATCCGCTTCTACTTCTATCATTATAATTTCAGTAGAAATTTTCAAAAGTGCATTAGGAAGAGCAGGTTTGTCCACAGAACCTAACACAGCACTTAGTGCCAACCAACTCTGGCGGAGCCAACTTCGAAAGGGCAAGCGTTAGCCCAGCTTTCCCCCAGGGCTCATCTGTCCCTTGTCGGAGCTAGCTGGAACATCTCTGTGCACCGAGACATCTGAAGGCATCGTAACGCCCCTGCTAAAAAGACAATCGTGACTTCAGCACGTACTGTGAAGTTATTATTACACCTTGTGCGATTTCTGGGAACTGAAGAGATTTCTCTGCCTTCCTCATTAACTCTCTTCCATCCTCAAAATGGTTTTGGACAGTTGGGAGTCTGGATTTGGTTCCTCATGGGAACTTTATTTATATGGGAAACGGCAGCACAAGGACATTGTGGGACCATTTCTCCCAAACCCTAGCACACGGGATATTCATATTTCAGGACAACCCTGTCCTCCTGGGACCCAAAACCCAACCCCACCGCCACCGCCCCGGTGACTTCTTTCTTCCTACGCTGTCCCATCTGTCCCTCGCTGTCTCTCTCTCTCGTTTCTTCCCTCCTGCAACACGCAGCAGAATGGCCTTGCTGAGACTGTGCAGGTGTTTTGGAAACCAATACTGCTCAGGCCAAGTCTGAGCCGGGACATAAAAAGTCCCCTTGCAGCTGGAGAGGGGCGTGAGGGGCGGCCTGAGAGGCTGGGAGCTCGGGAGCTCGTCCCTCCTCTGCTCTTTCCACTCCGTGCTCCTGTTTCCCTCTCGCCTCTCAACGGGGCCGGCCTTGCCTGGCGTCGCTCCACGCAGCCGTTGGAAAGTATTTACCTTATCTAGGCAACTTTCAAGGATCTCCCCGTAAGCCACTTCCTGGGCTCGGGGAATGTGTCTAAACTGCAAGGCAGCACACGGCTTTCAGCTCCCAGTTAGCAGAAACTGTATCCTCATCTACCACATCAACGCTCTTGCCGAAAGCGGCAGCAACCAAAGGCAGATATTCTAGACAGAGTACGCAGCGGCCATATCAGCCTGCATATCTCAGCACAGAGGATTTACCTGCCTGAAAGAACATACATATACATATATATATATATATATTTTTTTTTTTTCCCTTCAAGAATCAGCTGTGTCTCTGTCTCTCTATATATGTATCTTTGAAGGACAGAAAAACTAATAAGAGATTTACTGATTTTATTTGCATATTTGTACATAGTAAGTAGGGCTCGTATGTATGAGCTCACTGGCTTGGAGATACTCTGTTTATTATACATTTCAAGACATTATTGTTTTACTACCTTGCACAGTGTAATATCGATAAAATATCACCTTTTTCAATATAAAGTTTACTAATTTTGTATTATTTTGTTGAACTCAGCGGCATATGAGAACAGCTGTGATTACTTACTGTGCAGTCTGAGTACGGTACTGATTTCATTTTCTACTACAAGATGTCTTTAGCAAAAGATAATTTGGAAAAAAATTGTAACTGCTTTAATAGCAGCAGTGAAATAAATTGGAATGTTTTAACTCAGAATCAGGACTGTTTAAAACATAAAGCTTTTAATAGGCTAACGTTCAATTTTATTAGCTAGATATATTTGGTCACAAAGAAATATATTTTGTTACTACTCTGTCTCACAATCAGGCATCACCCATTTAATTCTAAATGAAGTTTATATTTTAAAATATATCGTTTTTATGGCAGTAACTGAGGTTTCACAGCTAAATATAGTCCTGACCTATATAGTCTACTGTGTGAATATAAAAATTATGGTGGTTGTAAGAAAAATATTGAGAGATAAAAAAAAAAGTGGGAATCTAATCAACCTAATACAAAACTGTCCTGTCTGTGCCTATTAAGCTATATGATGCATAAAGTTCTCACAAGAAAAATAATTAATCCAAAGACAGAACTTTCACAATTGCTAACTGGAAAATTAACAAGAAAATCATGCAGGCAGACTGCTAATAGAATCTGCTTCTACTCCTCTGAGCCCTGCCTGGAAGGAGAGGCATGAAGCACAACACTGCACAGTCTCACGTCTGCCACTGCAAAATCTCTCCCCTCCCAGGACACGCACCTCTGCTAGTCAGTTTGTTTATGCAGCAAAACTACTTGCATGTATCCCAAAATAGCGCACGTAAATGGTAACTTCATTTTACCCTTCAGCCTCCAAAATGGAAAGTTTTATATTTTAAGTTTACTGCTGAAACAAATCTACTGAAAAAATTCAGAAACTATTCCAAAGTTCAGGGAGTGACCAAATGTGAAAATCTTATGAAAGAGGTCTCGTTATAAAAATATTAGATACAGAGTGTTGCACAAGAGAAAAAGCTAAATAATTTTGTTTCTTACTATAAACTGTGAATCTTAGCAGCTGAACATCTTCAATAAGCATGCAGAACCTATCGAACTACAATGAAATCCTCTCACTTTCTTGGGACATGTCTGTGTGTCTTAACAGGACGGGAAGCTCGAAAGAAAAAAAAAAAACAAGCACGTTACCACATTGCATCGGCAGTCCTTAAGGAGCTGGTAGATCGGGATCTTGGCTTCATAACAATGCTCATCCTGAAAAAATCCTCAAGTATTTTAGCAGTCAGACATCAGTTGGCCTTATAAAGCTCATTCTCCGAGTATTCCATTTCAAACTGTTTTTTAAAATCCTCTGAAATCCTTCTCCTGTGATAACGCAGGCTCCGAAGGAAGAAATGTAACACGCTGCAACTCCTTCCTTTTTCACACTGAATTTACTCTAGCACTGTGCTGTTCGGAAATGACAGTGCTTTTCTCTTCTGTCTTGTATTGCCCTGGGAGGAACTAGTCTATTTTGAATCTATTCTCCCTGTAGGTCACATGGGACTCAAGGCAGCTAAAAAGTGTCTCTATCTCTCTTGCGGTATTATAACAACAGGTTTAAAGGTTAATTACACTGAAAAAAAAGAACACTACTTCATTTACTGATAGACAATAAATGAAAGGAAAAGATGAATGTAAGGCATAGTCAGGCAGGGAATTTCCATTTAGAGACTTCCTAGATAAATTAATCTCTGTAAATAAAAGGAGCAAAGATTTTTATTCCAAGGAAACTAAAATCTTACCTAGAAATACCATTCTTCCCTTTCTCCTAATCACTGCCTCTGTTAGATACTGTAAATGAGTACTATTGTTTAACTTTACAAAACAGAAAGTATTCCCTATCTGCAAGAAATTTAAAACTCCGTGGGGAAGTTAAATAAAAACAAAACTCCTTTTTGTCTGTTCAAGTCAAACACACATACAGACAGCTATTGTTATAAATCAGTGAAGGACAAAATACCTCGGTAAAAGACCTCTAATATGACGTCTTCTCTACTATACTGCAAAAAGAGACCTTTTCTGTTATAAAATGACTCTGATAGCTTCTGCAGTACAAACAGCAAAACTTGCATTTGTAATCTCCAGCCAAAAATTTATCACAAAAGCTTTGAGAATTAATTTATTTTAGGAAATATTAATGGAAGCTCATTTGGCAATTTCGCTGTTAGAAGGAGAAGAAAGGAAACCCACAGAACTGGATTATAAACATGCAGTTTACATTATATATTTTCAATTTGCTCTGCACTGTGTTGGAATTGTTTTTAAACTTGAGAGAGCAGAGTTATTGCTCAACAAGTGGTTACATGCAGAATAGCCATTCCTTTGTACAGTGTTTACAACAGTTACAGCCTATTACTGGCAGTGCAGCTTGGTTAATAATGAAAGAAAACACAAAAATTTGTACTTAGATAATATACAGAGACTTGGTAAATAGAAACAAGTATGGCAAATAGTTAATGCGTAAAGTATCAAAACATTCATCAAATAAGAATAATTTAAAAAGTTCACATAAAATTAAAATTCATCCATTTCTGGCTGACAGTTTGTAAAACTCTATTGAACCTTTGCACTTTATTTTATAACAGTACCATAAAACGCATTACGGACTACATTATATTTTGACAGGAAAGAGCTAACTGCCCTCAAGGCTTTTGCCAGCTCTCTGAATACAAAGTGTCTCAAAAGAGCAGAAGGAACATTAATAACATTTCACGCTAAACATTCTGTTCTCCATATTTTCTGGGCTCTATCTTTGACTTTGCATCTGGTGGTTAACAGAGGAGTGTCCTGTGGAATCATGAAAGTCAGTCTCTAACAGTGGAAAAAGTATCTCCGATAAATTTAGCTTGAAGGGTCATACAGTCATGAGACCTCTAATAACAGTTGGGTCTGTCTCTGTACAGGTCACATGTCTATAGTAGCAGACATAAATCTGGCAGCTTTTGTGGAATCTTTTTGACTTCTGAAAGAAAAGGGATAGGTCCTGAAGAAAAAATAAGTATGAAATAGAAATGCTGGACTATTACAAAAGGGCTGATATTTTTTAAAGCTTTTCCTAGGTTGGTAAATCAAAATTATTCCCCTACTGGTATATGAACTAATAAATAGAGATTTTGACTATATGCTCTCACAGTATAGTCTTACATTCCACTCTGGAATGAAATATTTAAGGACAACATCTGCTGTGTCGCACAGTAGATATCTCAGGAGGCTTCGTTCTCCAAGCTATATCACTCAAGATGCTGCCTCTGACTATGTAAGGTGTTTGCAGTTAAAATACCATTTTTCAGGGCAAAGATTCCCTAAAATATCTGATAAAGACACAAATCATCAGTGAAGGCAATTACTAATTAATGTCTATTGCTAATAAGCTTTCCTTTTGGGTCTCCTTATCAGCTCCTTAGAAATAAATCTCAGGCCAACTTCAGACTGGAATCTATTGGGAAATGTATATTAATTCACTACAAGAGGACTACTATGCTGCAAGCGTACATATCCCAAGCAGTCAAATCACAGCCTGCCCCTCAGGTGCCAATCTGAAGCATACATTTCCTGCAGCAAAGAAGGTATCAACAGAAGGGAGAGGTCAAAATCCTCCAAAGAATGTTAATTTTATGTGAGATTCAAAAATTAATCAAGCTAAAAAACAAACAGAAACAAAATCAAATCAAAACAAAACAGAAGGAAAAAAAGTAGTGTGTGAGAAACTAAGGAATAACATGCAGTAACATGCAGCAAAATAAGTAACCCCCCAAAAATTTATATTTTTTTCTCTCCAGTCTGGATTGGTACCTTGCAAGCCTTGAGGAAGTAAGGCCAATTGCAAAGCGTCTGTGTCTTCTCAGCTCTGTCAATGGGAATAGATTTTTGCACATAATCTAGGTATTCAAAAGTTGCTGTGAGAAAGATCAACCTTTTCTAGACATGCTTCTAAGAAAACTTTTTGAGCATGTTCACCAATTAAGAAGAGCTTTTAATTCATATATAATACCTGCCCTGTTGCCATTAATACAGTGGTCATTTTTTCATTGATTTGAAAAAAGACAGGATCAGACCTGTATACTCTGCTGGTGTGAGATGACAGATGATTTGTTTTAGGACCCAAGTCCTGGGAACGGGTGGGGGGAAGGATGTGTAACCATATGCACCAGGAATAGCAAATGAAACTTCTCAAAGACATAAGAAATTGCAATATCAGGTCCAACTGAATTATAAGAGCTGAGTCTTAAATATAAAGGGATGGAAAATATTTATATGTTCATTGGAGGCATTCTTTTTCCCAGAATGACTGCTTATGATTAAGAGCTATTGAATGCTTTGGGTACCAAGCCCAAAAAAACAATATGTAATTTGTATACAGATAAATACATAAAGGAGTATAAAAAAGAGAAATATAATAATTTAGTGTTGTGCAGTCACAGAGGGTTTTACAGGGGTGTTTTTCTGCACGTGAAAGCAAGCATTTATTTGAGACAAATGCAATAGCCTTTTGTAATATCTGATTTGTACACTTTATTCTGTAACTTAAGAGCACTGCATTTCTTTTCCTTTTTTGCAGTCCTTTGTTTTGAGTAGGGGTAACAAAGAACAAAACAAAAAGGGTGCTGAACTAAGCACTTGTTAAGGTACCACAAATAAGGTAAGCATTGATTGCATAATGAAAATAAGAAGGAAAAAGCTTATGAGATAAAGAGAATACTAAGAGATGGAGCACTTCAGTACTTCTACTCACTCTGATAATAAAAGCAACAAGAAAAACAACATGTTTTATCTGCTTGTGTCAAACAGCTGATATTTTCCCTGCACAGTCAAGCTCTGTAAGGAAGAAAGGATACGGAAGTAATTAAAACACCCATAACAAAAGTGTGCACAATTCAACCCACTTTAAGGGTGCTTTCATCTTAGTTACTTAGCCTCAAACTAGTAAGAATTGAATGCAAATCACTGTTACATTACACAAAAATACCATGAAATGGAAAAGCATAGCTTAGGGTACAAGGTGCAGGACTGCTTGTTCTGTTCCACGCTTGGGAACACGTTAGTATTGAGAGTTTGGAAAATTTGCTTAAACATGCTGAGCTTTGGCTTCCTCATTTGTAAAACTGGGATAATGCCTGTCATACTGCTTTGAATAGCATTGGGACATCAAAGGAATGAAACCACACAACGCGTGCCAGGTTATTATTACTGTTATTGTTATAGACAAGTTGAAGAAATAGAGTCACTGTCTTTCTTTAGAGAAAAGGGAAAAGCCTCTTAAATTTGACCATAATTGAGTTTAAGATTGTGAACTACACCTGCAATAGCTGATACCATTTTTCTGTGTTTACCGGAGTAAAAAAGTCAGGACTTTCCAGCAAATATGCTTTAATTTAGGAGCATGACGGACACTGTCAATGTATCAAGGAAAATATAGAAGCCTGGAAGCCTAAAATCAAGTCTTAACATGCAAAGGATGAATGAGCTCTTAAGTATGTTGTTCGGAATGCATATTAGCAAATGTAAGATATATTATACACCTCTGTTTCTTGAAATGCAAACTTGGCTTCATCATAAATTTACTTCTAATAGGATTACCATGGCTTCCCTAAAAACCCGGAACTGGGTTAATTTGCTCAGGACTATCCCCAGCATTGCTTCGATACCCTTGTTTTCCGAACACTTTGTACCCTTCCTTTCTTTTTTTGTTTCATACGTTTGCCAGCTCACACGCTTATATGAAGTGCAGTTTTCAAAACAGGAGAAGCGTGCGCTGGGATCTGAACCCAACCCTCTTTCTCTTGGGGCACCTCCTCCACAAAAGGGAAGCCACCTCTCAAAGCTAAGCGCCGTATCCACATCCCGTTTTGTGCAGCTGCGGCTCGTAGAGTTAGTTCTGCCTAACTACACCCCACAGGAACAGGAATGCTAATGCAAAGCAGGTGTGTTTAATCATTCTTTGGGAGTAATGCTACCGCTTGTGAGGCTGATTAAGCAGGATATCTGCGAATTGCAGATCCCTAAAAGAAAAGTTTGAATCTGAACAGAATTTATAGAAGACAGTAGGGTCCCAAGGCATACAGATCCTCCTGGTCATTCTTCCACAAAAGCAGTAGTTATTAGGAAGATCTTGCTTGGGGGTTTAATTCCAGGTATAAGAGTCCATCTGGGTTTTACATTTTTTAACTTAAATTAATGAATGATTAGCCTTTTATTTTTGTAGATCTAAATGTAACATAGTAACTATGATAATATCCGTAATGAAAAAAGAAATTAGGGTGGAGTGAAAGAACTAGCATTTTTTAGTGTTAAGAATGGTTATCAAACAGATGTATCCTATCCCCATGGGAGTATATGTTTAGTTCATCCTCTCATATCCTGAAGTGCAGTACATGACTGAAGGACAGAAAAGATTAGCAAGATGTTCTCATTTTGTGTTTGAGAACTAGTAATGCAACAGTTGGTTTAGAAGAGACATCTAACAAGCATTAGTCTGAGAATTACAGAAAATAACCCTTGCCATAACTCCTGTCACTTTACAAGATCAGTTGCAATTGATTTCAAAGATACACTTTTGTAGGGTGTTGAAGGAATGCAGGAGAATTAAACTCTGCCTTTCATTTCTACATAAAAGCAAACTCCCTTTCAGCTAAAACTGCTTTATCAAAGAAGAACAAGGTGCATATATAACTCCATAGGTAAAATGACTAAATAATAATCATTATTGTTATAACTCCTACAATTCTTAAAAATAGAAAAAGACAAACCAAAAGGCACAGAAGAAATATAGTCTAATTCATGAATCTGTTTTCCTCCTGTACTCATTCAGACTCAGCTTTTCAAACTATGTGAATTATGAATAAATATGCTTTATTTGCTCAGTGGTTAAGTGTAAATGAAGTTACTACGCATTCCATAGATGCTTTACACAGACTCAAGTGTGCAAAGTCCTCAAAGTCAGCACTGCAAAGAGAGCCTTACGAGAGGCTGCACTGCTTGGCCGTGGTACTTGGCCCAAGGACACTCAGCCGTGGGGCTCGGAGACACTGCCAGGTGCTGCTTCCTGAGCTGGACCGAGCAGCACGCAGAGGGCGTCTCAGAGCGAGGTGTCACAGCCCCTCACTCCCTACCCATTTCTTAGATATATGCTGGAGTCAAAATGTGTCTCTCTGCCTTCACTCCAGCCAGACGGAATTTGAGATTGGGAAGATCAGTACTAACTGACCAATGTCAGTCCAAATAGCCATGGATGCAGAAATAGAGCTTTTGCTGAACCACAGAATAGCTGGGGCTGGCAGGGACCTCTGGGGATGATTTGGTCCAACTCCCTGCTCAAGCAGGGTCATCTACATCAGGTTGTCCGGGACCACGTTCAGTCAGGGTTTGCACAGCTCCAGGGATGGACAATCCTTTCTGCTCTTTATCACAATATGTCCAGCACCCATGTAAAGCTTCATTTGCTAAAGATTAGGGGAAAAAGGTGTGGGGGAGAGGATAGATTCCTACCTTTTTTTTTTTTTGTCAAATTTGGGGGATAAATGATACAGCCAGCTATATATAGGAAATATTTTTAGGAAAAGGAGAAGTTTTTCCTAACAAACATTACATTGTAGGAAAAGAATTGTGAGCTCGAGCTGACAGACTGTTGGTCTAGGACTAAGGCTGGGATAAAAGGTATCTGCTAGCTTTAAACCACTGCAAAACAGTGAGAAGCCTAAAATTAGATACTGGACAAATGGAAGACTTTTAGACTGCAGCTGAGTGAAGGCTGCCTAGCGTGTCAGAATTTTTTTTTAATAAGCCATGAAAAAACAGGATATTTAAACATGTCTTTGTCCACATGAAACACACGAAACACAGGCTTTCTTCTTGTTCTCAGCTCTAAATTGACATTCTGCAATAATTACAGCTGCAATTATGCTGTTAGAGGGAAAACCTATTGATGTTTCCATCATATCCAATGTTTTCCATGGGTTCATAGCTCATTAGCATCTATTTGCTCTGCAGAAACTTAGACTAAAATGTCTTAGCTAAGTACTGTATAAAAAATAAACATAGGCAGCTTATATTTAAGTCTGTACAGAGTTAAGCAATGTTTTTCAAGTGCAGAGAGTCAGTATTTTAGGCTAAAAATGGTAAAGACTAACATTTTTCTTGCCTTAGTGAAACAGTGGCCTGAAGGAAAAGTGAATGAGAATTTTACTCCATCCACAAAGACTTCATAATAAAGATGGGTCCCATAGAAAGTTACTGTTAAGTGTGAGGCTTCTTATTTTCAGAATAATGCTCAAGTAATATTTTGGGCAAAGCTTGTAGCATATATCTTCACTCATTACTGTTCAGAAGTTCTTCTGAATACCACTCAAACACGAAAGTGGGAGAATAAAGAGACATCTGTAAGATAATTTGGAGTATCACCATTTCAAGAAGACTGCAGATACAGAAAAGTATATATAGAACCTGGAAACTTGCACACACAGTTAAATTTTAAATAGGTTACGAAATCTTATGTATTAAAACACATTTTTGTATCTTATCTTTATTTGAAGAAAAATCTACCATTAAAAGCAGAGCTGTATTCTCCAACAACTGATATTCTAAAATGAATGTGTTTCAGTAATGTTTTTGTTCTTTTTGGAAACAGCAAAAAAAAATCTTTTACTAACAGAAAGCAGATTTTAGCTGGGATACTTACATCTGTGTAACAGCATTGTGCTTTATGAAACAGGCAGTGAATTTCCCTGTGTTCTTCACTAAAATCTTGACATTCACAGATATTGGATTAACTGTGGTTAAAACAAAAACAATCATCACAGCTAATTCATCTGTTTAAAACCATGGCAAGCTCCGGGAGAACATTCTGTGAGCACAAGTGAAGGTTAAACTCAGGGTATATTACTTGCTATGAATTATTCACTGAGACCTAAACAAGGCACACTAAGAAGGGGATTTTCTCCCTAGCCTTGAGCTGTCTGAGAGTTTGGTTGCTGATTAAACTCAGCTAAGTTCCCTTTCTTGACAGTTCTGATAGGCACTTCCACAAGCAGGCTATTCCCATGATTTATTTAGACATCCACTTTAAGATAGAGTGAACTGCTGCTCATTGCTGCCTATCTCTGTTGACTTTAGGGGATGTCTGCCTATTGTACACCAGAAACCTAGATTTAGGGTATTTAAAGCTATACTTGATAAATCCTACGTTACAAGTCCAAAGGCTGTGAACGGCTGTAACATGGCTGTTTTTCCTTTTCCCTCTCTCACTTCTAGCAGTTGAACTGAATGAAGATGGATTGCAAAATTTGCAGAAATGCAAGTTTGAAAAAAATATTTTTGTGTTTGACATCACATCACATCATACTTGGCACAAGTGAGAGCTGAAACAATGTCAAGGTATCACCTCCTCAGTGCATAACTGATATAGCAACTATCAGGAATCAAGAAAAGCACTTTGCAGAACAAATTTCAAAAACCTGACAGCTTCCCTGACTGTAAAATACCATAACAGAGGAGACTTTAGCCAGAGACTTTTGGTTATTATGGATATAACTGCAATATACCTCACTCACAAACATGTTTACATTTGTATGTCTGTGGTAGAGACCAGCGTATATAATATTCATAAATAACATCATTCTTGACAGTAATAAACAGTAAGTCATTTACAGTGAATTAAAATACACTTCCCTAATAAAACAAATTAAGTCCAATCCCTTGACTACTAGAAATAAATCCCCTAAAGTTTCTGCTTGGAACGTCACAAGGAGGAAAATGAAAGGAAGGTTTATTAGGAATATTGCTTTATCTATAAAGAAGTTAGAGTGTTACTAAATTGTGGGAAACACTTTTCTACAATACTCTAAACAATGGTATGAGAAGCAAATGTTCTGATGAGAATTTTTACTTGTTCAGGAGTAATGAAGAACAAAATAGAATTGACTACTTCTGTGTTCATCTTTCTCAGGGGAAGGCTTGGAAGAAAAGAAGAATCCTCACATTTCTCTGTGCTAACACTCACATGTGGGTAACCCTCTCACATCCTATGCTCCCACCTATTATATAAATATTGGAGTATTTTGTGCAACCTTCACAGTATTTAAAACAGACATAGGGTCCCATGGAACACAGCACTATCCTTCTGAAAATGCAATAGATTGAAAAGTTGTTCAGTTATTAAATTCACAAAGAAAAACCAAAAAAAGACAGTTGTTGCCTGAGTAGCACAGTATGTGAAGCCTATTTTCTGTACCTCTACCCTTAGCTTTACCTTCCCCATGGCATCCAGTGTCCTTGTCCTCACGTTCCCTAAAACATTCTCGCACATAACCTCTTCTTTGAGGTGGCACGCTGAGACCAAGCTGCATGAAGACTAAGGAGAGCCCAGCCTGGGGGCTTCTCTCACCTGGTCCACCAGCACTCCCACTGCACAAACACACGTGAGTTTGCAGTAAAGCCTCATTATTTCCTTTTTCATCCTTGAAATCTTTCTTTTCCTCCAGGTCTTATCTGTATGCCCAGAAAGCAGAAGCTGCAAGCTTGGCTCTCTCCTATGAGACAACAGTTCTACAGTGTGTGCGCCAAAACTGTAAAAGAAAAGCAAGGTGAGTCTCATGTATTCACAGCAGCTAATACTAGCAAGGTTTCAGGAAGCATTTCAGCACTGCCAATGAGGTGCCACATAGTACATGGTTAGTGGTGCGCTGCTTTCCTTTTCCCTCCTCTGTGAGGAAAACAGATACTGTATACATGATCAAATTCCTGAAAATGTGTTATAACTCAGCATATTATACAGTTTTACACTGATGGATATTTTAGGTAGAACAGCAATTCTGAAACTAGCAGAAGAAAGTTTTACTTAACTAGTGACTTCCTTTTCACGTATCATGATAGCCCCTATTATAGCAAATCAGTCTTTTCTCTGTTGCTGATGTTCTCATTTGTTAGTTGATTAGCCAAGCTATCTCTATTTTTAACCTTCGAATCTGATCCAGCTAACTTCCTTGTAGGCATTTGCTGCTGTGTTAAATGCAAAAGAAAAAATCTTTGTTTAAAAAAGAGGAAAGACACCAGGTCTCTCTATTTTTTTTTTCTCTTTAATAAAAGGGCTTTCTTCATCAACCTCATAACATCATATATACTAAAGGAAATCTTCACTGCACTTTGCCTATTGCAATAGAAAGTCTTACCTATTCATCTCCTTTCTATGATCTGTATGTCTGCAAGTCCATTACTGCTATACTTAAAGATAACTCTCAAAGAAGTGAGAGTTCCATTGAGTTGTTAAAGGGACTGGACACAATTCACTCCTTTCCACAGAGTACTTCTAAAGGAACACAGGGGAGTAGGTGTCATTTAACTTGGTAATTTTTTAAAGTTTTAATTCCTCAAAATGAATAAAAACTAAATGTTAAATTGTCACTAACTTGAAAAAATATGATTTTTTTTCTCATCACTCTTACCAATCAAGCAATTCATAAAGAATAATTCTTCCCCCAAAGAAATTTTCCTTCAGAAGAACGTGCTTTTTCCAATAAAATAACCTTTGATATTTTTAGAAAGGTTAGATTCACACATTGTTCTAAACAAGAGGCCACTACTTTAAAATATCAGTTATGAGTTTTGTCTTCTAAATAGCTATACTGAGGGTTGGTCAGAACCTCACAGATTTTCAGTAGTTAATTCGTTCTTTTATCAATTATTTTCATTCTGCTGGAGCTCTGACAGATTTTGAGGCTAGAATCTGTTCTCGTCTAAAAATTGTGACTTCCACACTCAGCATCCTCTCATGTTTCAGCTCTTCTGTCTGACTGAAAGCATATGCTTTGTCTGCTCTCAGTTTTGCCCTGCATCTTCTTCACAGCTAATTCCTTAACCCTCTGTTTCTGACATTTTCTTTTTACCCATAAATAGCTTTAGATAACATCTTTAGGCTGAGAAGACACTGTCTGTTGCTTTCTGTATTAAAGTTCTATCTCATATTACCTAGTCTTGCTTTTCAAACTACGTTCTGATGTTCCTTTGCAACTGAAATGTCAAAACTGAGCTTTAAATGGGCATTATCTTTTTGTTTGTTTGTTTGTTTGTTTTCTGTCATGTGAACAGAACACAAACTTATTCCTATTTAGGGCTGTCTCCCTCTCTTTCTTATATAGAGTATAAACCTACTCAAGTATTTTAGACACTTGTATATCTGCCATATCTACTAGTTTGTCAAACAGTCGACTTCAATCTGACAGTAAAGACTGCTTCAGTCACCAATTTTTTGCCTCTTTTTCAAACTTCCTGTATTTTCATGCAGAGCCTCTGTGCATGGGAAAAGAACCCATCAAACTGCATACCTTCCAAATCTCCTCTTTTAAATTGCTTCTGAAAACATGCCTAGCATGGTCAGATTAGTACCGTGTATTAACAATAGTAGAGAATTATAAGTTAGGTGTCTGTTTTGTATACACTTGACCTCCTAGGGCCTCTGAGGGCATGGAAATTTTGACAATAATTTCAGTAGATCTAAAGGAACATTGTCTACATTGCTACTATTTCCTCTCCAAACACAGTTGTCCACATTGTGTGTTTCCTTACTCTTGCATCAGGTTTCTCCCGAACGTCGTGAAACCTTCGGGAGAAAACGTCAATGCCATACCTGAAATCTATTCCAGAGGTGCCTGAAACTTCAGAATGTTCAAGCAATCAAGGAACAGTTATTCAAGGACTAAATTACTTTAAAATATTTTAAGTCTGTGGTGAATCTCATCACAGATATATAAACTAGTGTCAAATTAGCATATATATGTATCAAATTGTGTTTGGCAGTTGACTCCATGTAAATAACATATTGTGCCAGTAGAGTTATAATGTGCGGTTTTAGAAATGCATATCAAAATGTGTTTATCATTTTCTGTGCTTAGAAGCACGTTAACTCCTATTATCTAACTTACACTAGCATCCAGAATACACTGGCAGTTTTACAAATCACACCAAGAAGAACATCTCTGTTTGAGGAATGTAAATTTTTAAAATATGGAAATTTATTTTTTGCTGTTTAAGCTACTTCTATATTTGCATATAAACTCAGTCCTGCAAAGTCATGTTTATGCCTAGCTGGTCAAAGGTGAGAAAATATAACTTTTTAAAACGGAAGAACTAGCTAAGATATTTTCCCCTCTTGTTTCTCTCCATTGTGCTCAGTTAATTTAGGCAAAAACCAAAATATATGATTCACTTTTGCCTTTTACAGCTGGAAAAAAAAAAAAATACTCTTGGAATATAGAACATTTCTCAGTTAGGATGCCATTCTTGCAAAAAAAGCTAAAGCTACTTAGACATTTTATCTGAAAAGTTTTCAATGCATATTATGTAATCAGCTGCTGAGAAATTATATTTCTTAAATGTTTATTTTAAATTATATTTAACAGTTACTGGACTTCGTAATTTTATGAACATTTGAAGTTTAGTTATTCCAATCTCACTTGTTCAAATCACGTCCTCCAAATACTGGGTTGGAAATTTGGATCTGCACTGTTTTTTCCTCTAGTATCATAGTCTTGCTTGAGCAAGAGAGCTTGCTCAAGCTCTCTACTGATTTCTTGTTGTACTACCACAGCCAGATGGTTCAATAAGGGAGCGTTTTAGAGAAAGCTCTGGGCAGAGATCTTTGCTTTATAAGGATTCATCCAAAAAGCAAGCATAACAAGCACTCCTTCTGCCAATATCTTCTCCCGGAAAGATGCACAAGGAAAACAAAGGCTGAAGAATCTTCCTAGACATTAATATTTTTTCATCTGCCTAGAAAGAAAGAATAACCTAGAAACAGAAAAAAAGTGATTTTTACTCAAGAAAAGTAAGGACTACTCTGAAACACTTGTAAAACACCTACAGCTACTTAAAATTATGATTACAGTCTTCAATTTTGCAACTTGAGAAGGATGCATAGCTTCCTGTTGCAATATATGTATTTTTAAACACAAAACCCTCCTGAATACACAGTTCAGAGAGCAGTAAGCTCTGCAGCACCCCAGCTTGCCCCAGACGGGTCTCGCGTGGCACACAGCTGCAGGCTGAGCGCTCAGGAGGGAGGCTGCCCCAAGGAGCACTCGGAGCACCTTCAGCTCTGCTGCTTCACAGCGCTGCCAGGGCTGCCCCAGTATTTCTGAAATGTGGGCCAGCAGCTATTGACTTCGAAAGCTGGCCTGCTCCTCACTTCTAAGGGAGGGAAGAGATTGGAGAAAGATTATTTTGCTTTGGAGGTAAAACTTTCTTTTTGTAAGATACTTCCTTATACAAATAATTTCCATTCCTCAAATTCCTAGTTAATGACACATAAAAAAGAGTTCTTCCAAGAAACTTTCATAACTTATAATATAGCAAAATATTCCTTTTTTTTTTTTTTTTTCTCTCCTGGTGATTTAGGCCAAAATTGATGAATATACAGAACCTCAATATCCAAGAATGCTCATTATGTATTGTATTTTATACTATAGTTACTGAACAGACAAATAATCAGTATGACAACGTTCAACGTTTGTTAACAATTTCTCTGCTAAAATGAACATAGAAGATGGTAGTTTACAGAGAAATGGAAAATATAGAGAAATGGAGCTCCCAGGAGATGTACAAAAAAAGTATATCACAAACAGTCATTAAAAAGAAACTTTCTGTAAAAAATTATTGATAGATAGGTAGATAGATAGACATGCCAGAAAAAAAAAAATGCATTAAAAAAGGGGGAGGGAAAGTCCTTATGCAGGTTTGAATTGTGTTTAAATAGTACATCCCTTCCCATGTGAAAAACAACAACCTTTTAAGTGAACTAACCCCTGACTTTAAGGAGAGGGAAGCATTTCAGAGAGTGGCTGCAGAGGCAATCAAGATGTCATTTCTTTAAGGTCTTTAATTTTGAAATCCTCCTAGTAAATTTGGCTTTTTATAAAGAGCAAGATCTGAGACTAATCCTCTAAGGTCTGAAATCACCTTTTCAATCATTTAGCTATATTTGTAGAGCCACAAAACCAGTTTAAGTATGGTAAATTTACAAGTTCACAAACAAGGCAAAGCATTTCTAGAGAAGGAGTACTTAAGGTAACATTTTTTGCAAGATGACAGCTTTAGAAAAAGGAGACAAAGTTTACATACAGAATCCTTTCATCTAGGCCCGATTAAAAAGTAATAGACAACAGACTACATAAATTACAACCAAATGTTCTAAATTTAACATAATTCCATTAACTGATTAGACTTGTTAGTAAGGGAACAAATAGCAAGTCCATACAAAATAAGGAGAAAGAGCATCCATAAAATAGAAGGTGGCCAGTGGTAAGACGGAGAAATAAAGGGAACATTGAAAAAAAAGACCAATCCCTCTGATTATATTAATTTTAGTATCCAGTAAAAAAAATGACTTTTAATACCTAGACTTCTCTGTTGAAGATACTGTTAGCTGTCCTTTGCGCACCAGACTAAGGGATCAGAAGCAGCAAGGCTGCTGCTCTTTCTAACCTTCCTCTGCCTCTTCAGAAAGATCATTCCAGATTACAGAAGTTGCTTATTTTCACTAATGTAATCTCCATGACAACATCCAGTGCGCGGGATGAAGTACATTGCACTGATGATGAACAGATGTAGAATCAATGGAATTTGATAGTTCTGTTGTGAAAGTACTTTTTTTAAGGGACTTTTCAGATACCCTGACTGACTTTGTGACCAGTTCTGATACCGTGTGTTGCTGGGACAACAAATTCATTTCTGAAAATGAATTTGGGGTTTATCTGCAAAACAATATTCTTGAAGAGCCCAGAGAGGTTGTGAAAAAAATAATTAACCAAATTCAAACTAGTTTTTATATTAGAACTATAGGCGCAGTGCAGGGGGCTCCCTTTTTGTGCTGTAGTAGATTTATGCCTGGATGGTTCACCCATTTTTTCTTTACAGTTGCTAGGTTTTTCAAACGTCATTACAGCACCAGATTTTCTCTCTATGGAGGTATTCAAAAAGATACAAAAGCAAAAGGCAGAAAGTTTTGCCTTTTAGGAGGTCTTTTTAAAAATATCTTAAACTATGAGAGGCAACACTATTTTAAGATGAAGTAATCGTTAATAGAAATTATTCTATTCAAAGCTCATTCTTTCCACCTATTGTTTAACAGGTAAGTGATGAATGTTCCCAATGAATTTGCAGCGTCACTGAAAAACACTTGAAAAAAGAGCCTTTTATGTGGCATTTTAAAAATTCTAATATATTTATTCAAAGCACATTCAACTTTTATCTATTTACAAAGTCACATTTTTCACACTGTATTGCTGTATATACTACCCTATATGTCCAGTGAAGTACAGAGTAACTATAGAATTCCATTCAGTGTACTCTATCCTTTCAGTTGTTCCTTCTTCCTCAGACATCTCCAAACTGTCCATTCTAGTTTATTCTTTTTTTCTTGCTACATGCAAGAACATTTATTTGCCACATTTAATACAGTAACTCATTGTTTTTGGAAGGACATCCATGCTTTCAAAGTGTTTACTGCCTACCCTTTTTATCTTCAGATTTTCCTTTGTACATAAGTTTATGCACTGCATTGGATTCCTCCAAGTAGCCTCTCAAATTTGTTTGTAATGAAGCCATCTTCATATATACTTTATTAGGAGGGCTTGATGATAAATTTTTTGAATCAAGAATTCCCTATTTTAATGCAGCTACTTTACACAATGAAATCTGTAAGTTATGATGAAAAAATGAAACAAAATTTAAGCTTTCTAAAATTCTTTGTTTGGAGATAAGAAGCTGGCTTGGAACTGTTTTTTCCTTCTAAATGAAATATATCAATATTGTGCTTGTATGCACAAGATTTTAGCTTTTACAACTCTCAAGACTTGTTTTATTAAGAATGTCTAAAGTATTTCCATATAAAATAGACCTCAGATCTGTAAAGCTGGAGAAGTTGTTAATGGAGCATTATAGAAAAGAATAAGGAAAAAAATGTATTGAAGCATTGGAAAAAAAAAATATATTACTTCCAAAGTTTTTATCACCTCATATCACTAACTGTAATCTCAGTGAAAAAATCCATTCAACTTCTGAGCTGTTACATCACTTTTCTTAAAAAAAAAAAAAAAAAAAAAAAAAAAAAAAAAGGGACCCTCATCTGGGAGAGCTATTACTTAGTTTAACTAGGCCTCCAGAATTTTTCCCTTTTGGAAAAGGAAAAAGTAGGCAGAAGTCTTTGAATCTGAACTGAGAATGACAAGTGTTTTTCGTTCAACACCCTTGATTTCATCACCAGCAAAAGCTAATGCTGCAAATCATCTCAGAAGGATCTAAATGCATGTTTTGGTGGTAATATGTTCACATGATCTAAATTTTAATAACTTTTTCTTTTTTATTAGATCACTTTGCAATGGTTCAGAGACAGAAGGAGCTCAACAGGCTCTTCACTTGTTGCTTTTACGCATGCAGACTGATGGGGCATCAGTGATGGGGCAACAGGTGAATCCTGTTTTCTGCCCCTGTGAGTTGGTATTCCAGGGAATGTCAACACCTGCTGGTCATAGTGGTGACCTTGGACTAAAAAGCAGCTAAGTTTGTAAATTAAGTGCCTGGTGGCATTAATTATATGGTATTTCTCTGAATTAAATAAAATAATCTTAGCCTTTCTATTTTTGCCATATTTTTGATTAAAATCAATTGAAGGAGAAACTAACAAGAAGTTTTTTTACATTCCCAAAATGTAACAACATCTGTCAAATGTAACAAGATCTGTCAGCAAGATCATTTGTCTTGATACTAAATTCATCATGGTAATGTTCCCTTGAAAAGAGATGAAATAAAAATAAATGCTTATGCTATTCAAGAGACCGTGAGAGAGACAGAGCTGATAAATAAATAGGTAAAAATGTTACAGATCCTCTGTCTGAAGCCTGTGAGAGGAAATTTCCACATGGCACTACCTGCATGGCCTGCCATGCTTCTTATGAAACAGCAAAAGATCTTCAAGGCACAAAATTTTGCCTTGAAAACTGTAATAAAGGTATTATATGATTCCAATCTGAATCTTTATCAAGACACTGTCTGTTACTGGCAACAGATGTGCCCATAACCTATGCCTTGCCATTACACAATTTATGGTTAGCTATTATGCAACCAATTCTAATGGAGTAATTTATATTCAGAGGAGAGAAATGCATATGCTGTGGGGCAAAGAAACAGCTCCAGGGCATCTATAGGCTGTTCCCAAAAAGCTGCAAATCTTGTTTTAACAAATAAAGGCATTACAGAGCAAACAGTTTCTTGACACCTGGAAATGATTTCAGCCCTGCAAAAAGGGGTCAATAAAAGAAGTGAGCTGCAAGCTTCATAGCAGGGATCCACAGAGAGAGAGGCAGGTATGAAAAAGCCTTTAGCATCAAAGACCCACGGATCCTGAAACACCCTTAGGCACTTAACTCCCATTCCTAAGGGACAAGTTGATACCTGAAACACAGGTGCAGGTTGATACGATGGGGCCAAGACAGACTACCTGCATAATTTACTTGACAACTGACAGAAATATTATTGGGCTTAAACTGTACAAGAAGTACAGTGTAAAAGAAAAATGTTACTAATAACCTTCACAATGAAGTTCAAGACTATCATAACTAAACTGGCATTCAGCTTTTATTTCCTTAACCGAGCATCTGTATTTGCACTGCATTAGGAATCAATTTTTATCGGCACAATCTCTCCTCCAAAAAGAGATCAAGAGTCAACTATTTTGAACCAGAATATGGAGGACAGACTAACATTTCTAACATTTATATAGATCATTATAATTGAAGACTTTTTCAAGGAGAACAAATAGGAGGAGCACAGTGCACGACTCTTCCAGCTCCACTTGCACTCAGCCATACCTGCTCAGATACAAACACCACTAGCAGTAAGATGCAGAAGCTTTCGTAATGATTGCTTAGACAGTGGTTGCACATCGCTCGAGTATAAACACCTTTCATGTGCAAGCTCTTCTCCCCTTTTCTGCTCCTCCTTCCTACATCTCTCCTTCCCACTCTCTTTGCCCTGTACTCTTCTGCAATATGGCCAGAGAAAGACAGATGCTAAAGTTGCAAATATTAAATCTATAGCTCCTGCTCCTAATCTTTTGCAATTATTTATTTCTTAATTTGCAGATCTTAGTCCACAAGTAGCAAGATGTTCCTGTACAGCCAAACTTTTGAAGATGAAAAAGAGCATCAGACTATATTTAATCTGGCCTAGGAAAACCATTAGATTTTTAGAAATACACAGAATAACCTCTGTATTTTCTGTATTTTTCTGCCAAGTATGAAAATAAACATTTTTCCATGGAAGTGCTATGAACAAAATGTTACTCTACTAACTAAATCAAATTGCAATGCTATAATGTATACTTAGAGACACAACAAACAGAAAAAGAAAGGTAACTAAAGCAGGCAATGTGGTAGCCAGAAATAAATTCTATAAACATGGCCAAAATTCTGGAATTACCTCAATTAAAGAATGGATGATAAATTTAATGAGATAATTACTTAGGCTGTACATAAAATAGTAAGTATGAAAATGTGTAACCACAAAAATCCATTTCAACAAATCCCTTTGAGTATACAAAGTGAGAAAATGCCTTTCTAACAGTATATTTGTACTTTCTTAAGCTATCTAGTGTTAATGCAAAAATAAAAATCTCACAACAAGTTTAGGATAAGTGTATGACTTTAGATGCAGATGCCTAATAATGCTTTACATTTTTAACACAAACTACTTTATTACCATAATTGCCAAAAGCAGCAGTTCAAAGTGAATGACTGTGTGTGTAAAACCAGAGAGTTGACATGACCAGACATATATCCTATTAAAACAGTCTGTGCTTGGAAGCAGTTTTACTTATATCCTTTTATAGTAACAGAATGTATGACATTTAACAATGAATTAAATATTCCAGGATTAAAACAATATACGGTACCAAAAAAAGAAATGTTTAGAAGAATTTTCTGAGATTCTATTGAAAATAAGATGCTAATAACATCCATTTATTTCTCCTTATGAAAATTAAGAAGCTGTCAAACTGCAACAACATCAGATAGTTTAGCGCTGTTATAACTGATTTTCTGTGAGTTTTTTAATCCTCCTTAGTTTAAACTTACATTAGCTATTATAAACTATAATCAAAGACGATAAATTAATTCCAAATGAATGGGTCAAACTATGAAATCTTTTCTTGGCTGAAAATCAGCTGCGCCTTGAAAGAGTGAAGAGAATGTAAATTTGGCAAAGAATCTTTCTCAGTGGAAAAGACAGCACATACCTTTTCCAGGACTGTCTGCGTCTCTCTCCACATCTTAAAGCTGACCTGTTCTATACTGGGGAAACGCATGTGTGGAGAGAAGAGAGGGGCAGAAGACTTGGTGAGTTTTGTGTGCCATAGCAGTCTGTTGCCTGTCTTAATACTAACACGCCTTAACTCCCATCTCTAAAGGAAACAAATACCTCAAAACAGGTGGAGTTCTGCACATCAGGAGGACCAGTCCGGGCCTCTCTTACACTGTCCGTGCTGGGACAAAATCCTTACCGAAAGGAAGTAGAATTATGGATAAATGAAGTTTCCAGGGTGTGACTGTCCCTGCTGCATTACCCAGCCCTGACAGCTTCTGAAAGGTTATTTCCAGGGCCACCGAGTAAACCCTTCCTTAAGGTATTTTTCCTTAAAGCTTCTCTATTGTATGAAAATATCAACCTGCATTTTAAGAAAAACCCTAGCTTTTCTGGTTTTGGGAAACTCTTTTACAATTTTACCAATACAACAAGCACAAAGAGCTTTTAAACTCTGGTGCATAGTTTAGGTTCACAGTATTATAATCAAGCAGATTGCAGTATAAACAACCAGAAAAGTTGCAATTTATCTTCATGGAGCAAGAAGGGGCTAAAACATTCTTAATGAAGATTTGCTAACACACAGTGCATATGTATAACAGAAGCACTAAGCACCGACGCTCCTGCTTTAAGAATTTCTACTTCTGCTTCTCCATAGTACTGTCATTTTCCCTTGGCCAACATTTCCACAACACCATCATTCTTTTGTCACAGTTCCTGAAGACTTTTCATTTTTGTTAATAATTCTTTCAAAGCTTTTTTTTTTTTTTTTTATCATTAGTAAACCGCTTATTTCACCTGTGCACTTACATCCATATTTACACATGCACTTATACATATGCACTAAATAAAAAGAAAGGCTGCCTAAGTAAGTTACAGTGAAAACCATGCAAAAATGAACAAATAAACTCTTGCTTCTAATCTACAATGGGACATGGGCATATACCATAGAAGATAGAGTGCTGTCATCAAAGTCTGATCATTGCACTTTAAAATCATTTTTCATTGAAAAGCAATGCCTTTATTACGTATATATATTTTATTTCCCTGGCCCTTTTGTTAATCTCAGTACTGATCTCAGTTAATCTCAGTTAATCACTGTGAACTGCAGTCTGCCAGCCTAAGAGACCCCTCTTACTGCCTCTTTTAATAGCTACCCAGGTTGCTATAGGTGCTGCACCCTGGTACCTTGGGGGTTTCAAAACATATCTAACCTTCTTCCTAGGAACAGTTTATTTAAGGCTATTTTACTAACTTCATGGGGCAATCTGTCCTCTTAAAGGTTCAAAGCAAATAATATATTCTTTTATTTTTTCAACATTGGTTCGCTTCAGCAAGTTGCTGTGCAAATGGTTATTTCATTCTAATCTAGGTGGTAGCTAAACAGCTCCATACAAATATTAGCCCTCACAAGTTACAAAGATATACTGATAGATCCACTGGTTGATATTTTAGAGGACTGTCATCCTCTGATCACAGGTATAAAATAATGCAAAGCACTCTTGATATTATTATTAATAAACTGCTGTGAGTTTTAACAAATACTGTATAAACATATTCTTTTATCTTTTCAGATTTTTATGTCAAATAAAATTAGAAATCTGAAACTAAAAAGTCACTTCTAAACATCTCACGATGTGCTTAGATTCATGGGAGGGTCTATAAGTCAGTGCTTAGAAGAAACTCAAATTTCTTCCCTGTCACCAAGAAGTCTAGTCCTTTTTTTTCTGAGTTTTTTTTTTTTGACTTTTCTGCCTAGCTTCAACAGAGCACAAAGGATGTTGAAACAGACGGCTTGGCTTCCAGAGCATGACATAAATTTGATGAGCTTTGCTTCTTAGAACAGTTCACTTCTCTGCTCTTCCTATTTGATGTTCATGTGGCAACATTCTTTTCCCTTTTCATTTAATGAGGAGGAGGAGCAAAGAGCAAGGGAAAACTATTTAATTGGATGGTTGCCTAGAGACACAATTAAAAGTTGAAATGTTTTTCATGCGTTTAGGAAAACCACCTAAACATAAAAGACCCAACACCTGTCAGAGTCACATTAATTAAGGTCTGAAATTTCATCATTCTCATCTTTCTCCCTCAGTACTACTCAATGCCTCACACCAGAGCTGTTTGTGCAGTGAATTCCGCTGTATTTGCAATATTTTAATTGTGTATTGACACATTTTAAGTTATCACAAGAGGTTTAAACTGAACGAAAGACACTAGAATATTTACAAAATAAAAATAATAATAATAAAAAAGGCTGATACAATATTCCCTAGGCATGAGCTATGCTTTGGAAGGGATAGAAGCCATTTAGCCAGGCAGCCTTCTTGCTGCTCAGCAGACCTAAAATGGTCATATAGAAAATTAGATAATTTACCATTTAAGAAATTGGCAAAGTTACCAAAGGAGCGTGAACTCTGTGGTTTTCTCTGCAGCTCAGATGCTCCTCAGAGCAAATCTGATCTGGGCCAAATATAATTTCTGCCAAAGTAATTGAAAAATGGGTCACCAATGAGTGCCAAGGTGCCCAAAGGCTTTTGGTTTTTCTGTTCCTGCCACACATGCATCCTATTGTCTGGAAAGAGCATAGGGAAGGAAAAGGTGCCCCTGGACAAAGTGTTGTGAGGACACTGAAAAGTCTTCTATAACTCACTTTACAGCAGCGGTGGCTTACATTAGATTCATAAGCCATCTCAAAAGGTGTATTACAGAAATACATAGGTAGTTCAAGCTTGAGTTACTTCATATTTTTCTTTATTATATTTGGCTTTTTGCTTCACCTATCTCTGTTAAAACAAACAAGAAAATAAGAGGCCTTGCCATCTGGAGATAGTTAGATCCCCATTTAAATAGTTTCTTCCATTTTAGGTTTGTTCACAGGATATTTGTAAATAACTTCAGCTAGTGTTAAGAGGAGATTATCTGATCCTGTTTGGGAGAGATGATAGATTTCTTAGACTTCCCCTCTGTTTGTTCTGCTGGGTTGCTGGGCTTTTGCTGAAGTCAAATGAAAATTGTCTGTGAAAGCTGAAGAGCTGACTCTTCATGACATGGAGCAGACTCCGTGTGGACAAACAGTTAAGTCTGCTGTATTTAGCCTCTTTCTGATCAGCTTTTAAACGCTCGATCATTCTAATGTAGAATAAACATGTGTACTGTATATACGCACATATATATGTGAATATGCGTACATTCACAGACACACATATATATTAATGACCAACTGTGGGACAACGGTGATGGGAAGCATCTGTCTCCTACTGCTTCTGAGACCCCTGATTTCTAAAGTTGCCCGGATTTTGGCAGCTTCCCTGAAGGACTCTCTGACCTCCTAGGGAGTCAGGAATCCTGAAGAAAAGAGTATAAAAAATAAATAACATTTTATATTTTAAAAACAGAAATGTTTTTCCCATGGAAAATTGTGTTCAACTGACTATTCATATTGAGGGACTATTTTCTTTTATAAATGCAAAAATTCCAGTGGGATTGGAATTCTACTTCCTGCAGTGCTTCCTGTTGCCTTCACTCAATGCTATTTCTTTGCACACTCTCTCTCTGAGAGAAAAGAATGGAAAAACATGAAACAGCAGGCAAAGATATTCCAGGAAGGTTAAAAACAGAGATTACCTAGTCTGGCCAGTACCAGGTATTCAATGGAATAAGAAGTTATTGCTCAATACTCAAAATTAGTTAACCATCAAATCTATTAAACTACACCAAAAATGAGATAGAGAATAATAACAGAAATGTGATAAGGGAAATATTACTAAAATTATATTTCCATGAATATTGTAATTTATCTAGAATATACATCTTCATCAGAAGCTCTGTGTTTACTTCTATTCAGTAAACATTAAAAGGTACATTGCAAAAGGAGAAGGGGTTAAGAGATCTGCAAAATAAAAAAAATTTCCACATGAAAGAGACAGGAAATTTTGAATTACTTAGAAAGTCAACAGGAGTGGTTATTAAAAATTTTTTAGAATAAGAATATAGAGGTGTTGGATTAACACTTTGAAAAATATAAGGTTAAGATATTTTTAAAATATTGAAACGACAAAAATAACGAAAGCAGAATAAAAACACTCTTTTGCATGCAACATAGAGTTAGCATGTGGAAGTAAGTGTCAAAAGATATTGCTGAAGCAAAAAATTTTACATTAAAAAATTTAAAACTATGTAGGAATAAATAAATAATGTAGACTTATCAGAGGAAGCAATACACACAAGAAGGAAAGTTCTGTAATATTTATTCTTTGGGGAATCACTGAGGATCAGGAGCAAATTTTTCCTCAGGGAAGATTATATATAGCCATCAAGTTTCTTACTCCTTTCTCAAACATTTGCTGCTGCCAGAGACCAAGCATGAGATTTGGCGGCACGGACCACCCTGGTGACGAGCTACAACAAAGCTCCTATTGTTAAGGACGCCAAACCAGCGTGTGTGCCAAACCCTTCTAAGTGAGTCTCTTCTATTTTACTCCTCCTCGTTACCTTATTTCTTTTTTGCTTCCTAAAGAAAGGAACATTAGAGCCTTTTATTACCTTTTGGCATATTGCAGAATGGTTAACACTCACACGCTGCTTTAATAGAGTTAGCTGAAACACTAAATGAACTGCAGATATTAGTGGTTCCCGGTCCTCAGGTATAAATTGCATTTACTAGCTATAATAGGCCATATCTAAATTATCTTCAACAAAAAACTCCATTTTTTAAACTTTCTCAAATTGCAAAAAAAAAGATCTATTCAGATCCACAATGGACATAATACTCTACAGTGGCATAAAATAAGCAACCGTAGGTAAACCAGTTTTGTTTAATGCAGCATTTAGAAATCAGTTACAACGTTTTGACATGGTACATGCTGAACTAGCGTCAGCTTGTTCCTGGTGTATTGAGTATCAGATTGGATGCTAGATCTATTTATAGTGCTTCTAGCATTTGTCATACATCAGGGAAACACAAGTCAGATAGCCTTGACGTCAACATAAATATCCACGGACATCTAAAATTTGCAAATCAAACTGAATTTTTCCTGATGTTTTTGGCTGGTGTAATCTTTTTCTGTAACCCGACGCCCCAAAGCATCTACTCCCAGCTTAATCTGGAACACCAACTTCATACTGGGACTGTTTCAGCTACACAAAATAAAGGCTAAGGCTTTTTTTTCCTGCTGCTTGGGATCAGTGGGACAGCGGGGACAGGACTTTGTGAGGTTTTGGGAACGGGTACCCAGTCCTCATAGCAGTCCTCACAGTCTCTAGCAGGGCCTAGGAGCGAAGTGTGATTCCCTTTCCTCCCCTGCAGCTACTCAACCTGAGCAGCAAGACACCTTGCCACATTTCTACTTCTCCTAAGATTTCAAATTAAAATAAATGACTGATTTGGACATGATGACATTTTGGCATGCAGATTTGTCTGTGGTAAATCTGAGACAGACTCAAAACATCGTTTTAATAGTGATAAGGACTACTCTGAATTATAGAACTTCTGTGATAAATATGAATCAACTGTGTGACTCCTGCCAGCTAGAAAGAGCCCAGACTTGAGCCTTCGAACATTTTATATCCCAGACAGTTCTTACTGACAAGTCAGAAAGAACCAAACCAGTCCCAGCATACCTAACATTAGGGACTCTAATCCCTAATAAACAAAATACAGAATAGGAACATGAGTCTGGTTTCTATTCCCATTGCATTACAAGGCTTAAAGCACCAAGAAGTTAGAATACCACACTCGCTGAAAAAGCTTAGACCCCATTGAGACCTCCCCTCAGAGCAGGGGTTCCTGGAAATCGCTGCTTCCCCTTGCGATCCCAGCTGCCGCGCGCGGCCGGGAGCGAGCCCGGGGGAATGCGCCCGCTTGCGTGGGAGCCCGCGCGCCGCTGGCTGCAGACCTGCCGCTGGCAGCGGCTCCGGCCGCGTGACCCTCCTGCAGGCCAGGAAAACGCACCAGATGGCAGCCACGGAGCAAAAACAGAACACGGCGGGAGCAACAAAAGCTGCACACATAAAACTACATGGACGCCATCTCTATTTTCTATATTTTTTTATACGAAGAAATAAGCTCTGTGATGCCTGAGTCTCAGAAGTGTCCCTTAGAGCTAATCAAAAGAAGATGCAGTTCTGACACAGCATTAATTAGCTAACTTATTATTTCCTCAATTATTAAATTCAATGTCAGCATCATATCTCCGTAATACACTGTTTCTTTGGAGCTAAGGAATTGTCAGATGCAAAAACACAACTGGTTTTTACTTAGCAGGCTCTCACTCATGTATTCACAAATTCTTCATTATGAAAAAACCTTTAACGAATGGCTGGACTATCAAGGTAGATCCTGCAGCCTGTGGAAAATCTTCGAAGTGGCCCTGGGGACCTGCCATTAAGTCAGGGGGAGGTGAGCCTCTATCAAGCTAGAATATCATATAACGTGTTTGTATTCCTATTTCTTGGCTACATGTACAAAATGTAGATAGGTGTTTCAGCTCTATTTCATCAGGTGTAATAGGATTTACAGATCATGAAGATGGCTTTTCTCTACATCCACTCTTCATGCTATTGCAGAAGCCTGGGCAGGCTCCAGCTTGTGACAGTGTCATAGTAAGGACCCACTTTTTAAAATCACATCTGCTGGCATTTTCCTGAGCAGGAAAAAGTATTCTTGTCTGTATCTCAGGAAATGAGGTGTGCTGCAGTTTAAGGAGACTCAAGACCAAAAAAATAAGCCATTCTCCTCTTTCTCCACCTTGCAAAAATATTCTGAAATCCTGAAGTGTTTTTTTGGTCTCTTGTGTTTCCTTATCTGTAAAACACCTGATCCTTCCCTAAGTGCTTCATCTAGTGCTGTGAATAGTTGCATTTCTAGGATACCATGAATCATACCTGAATCCTCTGTATTTTCTTTGTCTGCTTTCCTGTTGTTTGCTGCTGCTCAGTACAATTGCTGAGGCTTTAAGCTATAGTGTATTTCATGGGAAGTGAAAGGGAAGAGGACCTTTGACTGACTGCATTTTCATAGAAAAATGCCATTGTCTCAAGCCATGCTTCTCCCGCTTTCTGTGGAATCTTATATTTGCCCAGTTTTCCCACCACCGGCACAGCGTGCATGTCCCTGCACTTGCTCATCAGCAAAGGGAAACCTGAATCGCTATTCGGCCAGAAGAACACACCGCTATATAACAGCATCTCCCCCAGAAAGAGACATTACACTGTGGTCTGGGGATCCCACCACTGAAATTCTATGATTTGCCCCAAATTCAACAGGCCAAGTGTCAAAAGCATTCACAATTTAAATTAAGATTATGAAGTAGATCATCATGGTTTGCTACGCCATGTTCATCATGGAAAGCATGGACGTTACTATCAGGTATTTAGCCTTAGAAGCCAAAGCCCCTTGACATCAGATAGTTCAGTGACGTGAGCAGGACTGCCAGCTGACATAAACTGGGTTATTATATTACATAGGGTTATTAAATTACATAGGGACCGTGTACTGTAAAATTTTGTAGTAGATTTCTAAGTATAACCTACAGTGTGAATGGAGCTACGGCAGTGACACAGCAGTACGTATATTAAGGATTTTTAATAATCTTTTCAGTCAAACCTGATGGGTATATTAAATAATAACACCACAAGTGACTGACATTCAATAATGAAATTATGCCCCAGTTTTTATAAAATAATCTTCAATTCACTATCTCATGATAATTCTTTGAAGGTCTTGAAAAATTCATATAACACTTTCTTTATGGTAAAGCATAATTTAGTCATATCTCTTGAAAAGCTTAGATTTTTTTTTCATTTTATTAACAGCTTTTAGGTATGTTTTAAGTTTGTCTGACTGAAAAAGTAGACAATATGCTATATTTACACTACTTAGCCTTCAAAGAAATTAGATCATTTATTTAAATGTTTTTTGAATTTTTTTTTACATCTCCAGTATAGACAGGTCATAAAAGAAATGTGATTGGATGCTTTAAAACATGAAAAATATATATTTTAAAATATTATAAAAATCTATGATAGAAAGATTGTTTTGTGAACTTGAGACTTTGTTAACTGAATTAGGTGATTCAGTTTTAACTTATATATTCTATATTTGAATGCTTATTAATTTTTATTATTTTACTGTGATGATAAAAATAGCTCCTTGTGTATAAACG
>VZSV01000003.1:9996082-10030250 GCA_013398735.1 Nothocercus julius
TTTGAATTGCACCTACCTAGTATTTTGAATATATATACAGACAGTATATTGATAATCTTACATAGAGATTTTAGTTTCTTGGATGCTTGATACTGTACACAAATGTGACTATTGCATCAATGAATATTAAAGAGCTATCATTAGGATGATATGTAATAAGATCTCCAAGTATTATACCCAAATAGGAGGATATTTTATTCGTTAAGAATCTTATACTTGAAAATCTATATTGCATGCATTAGCGATAAAAGCAAGGGATTTGGAAAAAAATAACTATGGCTCTATTGCAGAAAACAGTACAAAAAGTACTGTTTACAGTTAGAAACAGAACCAGCATATTTTTCTTGTGATTTTTATACACTGAGCAGAAAAATACCTAAAAAAACATGATTTTCTAGTTTTGCAAATCAGCCAAAGCCCCTCAACTTTAAAAATTAATTCAGACATGGTATGATGTATCATATCATATTTATAAGTACTTAGGTTAACTCCTGATAACTACTTTTGTAAGTACACTAATGTAAATGTTAATCTACTTTTTCTTCAGGCTATGGGTATGAAAAGATTCAGAATTATTATTTTTTTCAAAAGTTCAGCTTCAAAAACTGCTGTAGTCACTTACATGTTATATGTCATACCTCACAGAAACATTTATTATTTTCCTAAAACACATCCACCACAAAGTCTTTATGAGCTCAGTGAAACTATGGGAGTCCCAATTAACACAAGACATTTCCATACTTTCATATACAGTAATCCTATAGAAAAATCATAAAGAAGCACAGCTGCAATATATTACTAATGTCTAACACACCATAATCCATTACAAGAGATACCTGTAGGACTTCAAAAAGCGAAATCTCATCTTATTTCTTGGAGACGGACGAGGGATATAGACTCCAAAAGGATCCCACAGAAAGGCCATTGGCAAAGTTATTGCTAAAGTTGACAGAAAACTGTGTTTCTCAGAGAGGAAGCAGCGTGACTGTGCTGGAGGTGCCCTGCACTACTCATCAAGCACTCGTAACTGCCTAGGGGAATGTCCTTTGCCTATGGTATGCTTTGGCAGAGAGGTGGCTGGCTCAGAGCACAGACGAGAAGGGATAACTTGGATTTCCTGCTGCATGAGACTTGCCCTTTGCATGAACGTTTCCTATATTCAGGGCTCTAATCTCATTATTCAAGAGAGGCCTGCTATGGCAAATCTTGCGTAACTACAGTAGCCATTAAAGAGCACGCACACAAGTGCAAGCACAAGTAAGGCAGACCAGAAACAGTTGATGCTCCTGCTCCAGTTTTTCATTGTTTGTCCAACCAAGGCCTTCAAACTCTAACAATTTGTTGACAGTATATTTTCCGTGGATTGTATTTGAACAATCTGGTTAGGCTGGCATCAGGCAGAGCCGACAGCACAAATCCGCATGCCAACCCCCCGCCCTGTCTCCTTCCAGCCCAGGAAGGAGGTAGCAACCAGGGAGTGGAACTGATACGGAAAACATGCCCTCAAACCCCTCAATTGCAGCATTGTTAAAGGCTTAACTCTGTTCCAAGTGTGTCTTCCTTCCTCACTGTTTCTAAGGGGAATCAATTTATGTCATTAAGTAGCTTTTCTGAAAGAGCTTAATCATCTGTGAGAGATCAGCCCCTCTAAGAAAATAAGCCTCAGACTGGTAGATAATTTTCAGGCCTCTTGGCAGCTTTCCTCAAAGACAACATCACTTCTCCTACTGAATTACAGTCAATGACTTTGACAACTAAACTCACTTTACTGCTAGCTACTAGGGTCATTCTCAGTTCTAAAGAACTGTTATTTTCAGATTCTGTCTCCCCTTTGTTGCTTCATTTCTTTTGCTTTTAATTCAGGCCTCAAGGATCGCACACAATTGTTTCAATCCATTGAAACATCATTTTAGTGGCAGTGAACATGGACAACAACGTCCAATTCCGTTCTGCCCCTGACTGAGTCAACCCCAGCCAGCTCATGAGAACTTCCTCGGCCAGCTCTGAATGTGGCTCGGATGTCCCAGCAGGAACTTCTCTCTCAAATTCCAAATAAATCTAACGCAGCCATTCTTACCCAGAACAAGAATGAGGGAGAAAGTATTGAGTATTTACACACAAAAAGGTTGAAAATGAAAATTTAGGAATATTGAAGGCTCTACTGCAAAGGGCTGGAGAGTTAGGAAGACAAATTTCCAGGGATTAATTACAAGGACCAACTGCTTATCTTATGAAATGCACTCTTTCAAGGTAAAGGGTACTGTGAGAAACTACACTGTTCATAAAAATGTAAGTATAGTCTTACTGTGTTTATTTTGCTCTTTGGAGCTATCATGATCTGTGTTACGCTGAAAAATACACTGCAGGATCAACGGACTTCACACCATGAAGTAAGGCTTGCATGTGTGGGATTCACAGGTGAAATTACTGTTTGCAGAATAAAAGTCACATTATTCTTGAACAGTTTAAAGGATGTCCATTATAATTCAATCATAGTAATACAGCCTCTAATTTCCACAGAAACAGAATTTTGCCAACTCCAACAGTAGAGGTTATTAAACAGCTTTCTGAATATCATAATCTGTTACTCATCTTCACAGTCATGGCATCATTTAAGTTTTCAGAGATTAACCAATCACTCTAAACATAAGTGAATAATAATATTGAATATGAACACTGCCAAAGTCAATATTTCGCTTGTGGGAAACAAAACTAGTGACAGCCTTCATCTTTGTAATTACATCCCAAATAACATAATACTGCCAGGTATACATTTCTCCTTCTGTTCCTGAACAGGGTCTTGTACAACATACTAATATAGCAGCATGATGAGACATTTTTTTCTTACAGAATAAAACAGAATCAAACATGATTGTTCTTAACTATCTTTTCTCCTCCTGCCCTTCCTTCACTATTGTACTAAACCTGCTAACGCAGCCAACCACAATGAGGTCATAGAAATAAGCCTCTTACTACAGGATTACTGCAAACTAAATTTGTACCTTGATATCAAAGACACTTATTGTCACTATATAATGAGATGCAGTGTCATCACAGCATCATGACAAACTGCAGTGTTTATGGAAATTCAAGGAAGTGAAGGAGCAAATAGCTCTACTACTTTCCTTCAATTTGTTCAGAAAAGTGGCAAGCTCTTCCTGATTTTTGTCTTTGCTCAGAAAAACTGAACACAAAGTATCACAAAAAGCACTCAAAGAAGAAAAAATGATGTGATATGAAGTTATTATTTGAAGGCTTGAAGTGTTTTGGGAATAAAATAGCTAGATAAGGCTAGTTTTGCATATAAGAGGCAAAACTGATTTTTGCACGTAAATAATAATACAAATCTGTTACAGAAATGCTTAATTGCAATAAATAATTATTGTGAAATTTCTTGTCATTTCCACAATTTTTTCTTTACAGCTTTTGTATGACATATTTGATACATACCGGGATTTTGGCCTCACTCTCCTAGCTTTTTAGTGGCACCATCATTTCATATTATTGTAGATGGCTTCAGATTTATGAGAGAACAATGAGAGAACTCTTAAAAAAGCATTTGTTTTACTATACTCCTGAATAGCTAAAATAGCTATTTGTTTTCAGAAAAGGCTATCAAAAATGAAACACAAAATAATATTTTTCTTAAAAATAGTAAACTTAAATTAATAATGAACACACATTCACCTAAAATTAGATTCTTTAAACAGTTCAAATAATGTAGCATTTGGTTGCAGGCAGGTTCTGTGATAATCCCAAACATCGAAGTAGAATTAGTTCACTTTCCCAGATCTATTCTAAAGCATTTTAGAATTCAAAGTGCCATAGTTTTGTTCTAAATTCCTCTCAATGTATCTGAAGGTCAAATAGCTACATCTTTAAGGGAACTGTGGCCAGAAGGCTCATGGTGCTTTCAGAGACATCTCCCCTTCCTTTTGATCCAGCTCCACTCTTTGGGCCATATAGTGGGGTATTGATAAAACTCTGCTGAAATGATATAGTTTATACACATGCATGCACTCACTCTCACACACACATTGTTTCTGTAAATAAAAGAAAGCAAGATAAAAAGTGCAAGATAAAAAAAAAATGCACCTGAATTTTGTCCTCACAATTATTTTATGGTATTGTAATTTTTCTCAGTACTAAATCAAAGATTATAAAATCATCCCACTTGATATTAATTTAAGAAATGATTGTTCTAATAGTTATAAACTACTTTTGACCTATCAGATCTCTTTTGTGGAAATTATTGGTGACACATTTAAAGTTGGAGAAAGCTTGATGCTGCAATCATTGCTGCTAAATTCATGCAACTTCTTCCTCAGAAAATGAATGTGCCTGTGTTAGAAACAAACCACATGGAGAGCTAAATGTAAGATAAAGAAGTGTGAAATTCTTGAATAGAGATTAAAGTATTAATACCAGAGCAAGAGATAGAGTCAAAAATGTACCAATCTGAATAACCGGTCTTTCACTTAAATACGCATATAAATACTGCCTAGAAAAGATGACAAATATCATCAAGAAAGCAGTATCAGAATGAAAGCCAGGAGCTTGCTTAACTCTAAAATAATTTGGCTCAAATCATGAGGATGGGAAGGAAAGGATGATACTAGACCAGGCAAAAAGCTAAAGCTATTGAAATGCCTGTTACAGAGTTTGCACAAAGAGCTTTTACTGAGCAAGGTTTTTCTCTGAATTCATTGGCAACCAGTACAGCCTGTGAAGGGCAGACATTATCATTGCTTGGTAAAGGATTATATGTTCATCTATGGCCATTACACGAGCACTGCACATTTCTCAGAAGTTTAAAAAGATATAAATCGCAAAATTCTGTAAAAGCTACAGTTGAAAGTATTTTCTTTCAAAAGGTAGTCAAATTAAAAAAAAATGTGGTATAGGAGTGCTCTTATTACTGCTAATTTTCCAATGTATGGTTGATATAAATAAATTCTTTTACAAAATAAAGTTATTGTTATTTTGCAAAACATTGGTTAAATCAATGCTTTTCTATTTGTCAATTTTGATTTATTTTTTCAAGAGATGCTGACACACCTCAAGGACAAAAGGTGTCTCAAGAATCACAGAGGAACCTAATTTTAGCACAAACGAAACTGAAGAGCTTGTGCAAATGATTATGAGGCACCTTTGAATCATGCATGGAGCTGGGTCATTGAAAAGGGATTTCGCAAACAGGCCAAGTATATTCAGCAAGTTACCTAGGAAAACTTTTAATTTTTCCTGGGGACCTTAAGCAATTGCTTGGATTCCCCAAAGAAGGGCCAGAGAAGCATGAATTAGACTCCATCCATGCCCTGAACACTTTCAGTCTACGTTTTTAATGGGATTTCAAGAACTGTTTGGCAAGAACTCTGTATACTTCTGGTTGACTGCAACAGAAGTGGCACCAGAGCTGCTTAGATCAGAGCTAATTTGAGAAATTTTTCCTTGGGACAAGGGCAGAAAAGATACAGCTCTGGAAAGTACTGAAACTATTTACCTGGAGGAAAAAAAAAAAAAAAAAAGATTTTTTTTAGCAAATGTAAAAAAAATTTTACAAGAAAGACAAGTTTATGGTCTACTTTTAATTTACTAAATTTACTTTTAGCAAGCACAAAAAATTCTGTTTGCATCCTGTAAAACACTAAGTGCTTTTTGTTGTTATTATTTTTGCTTTTTGAAAAATGGAAATAAAGATTGTATTTTAATGCCTCAGTGCAAGAAAATAAAATTAATGTTGCCAATACAATGTAGGAAATCAGCTCTGGAAGTCTGAGTCTTAAAGTCTTAGCAACTGAGCCTTACTTGCCTGTGTGACAGTTAAAAAGCATCTACAAAGTCCCCTGATATTCAATTGGTTTCAGAGATTGTAGGCAAGTTAATCTGTTGTTCAAAGTTAATGTACAATATGAATAGGTAAAGTCTAAGATTTTAAATAGGAATATTATGTATACATGGATGAGAAAACCACAAGTCTTACTCAAAAGGAAGAAACAATTAGAGGGAAGGTATTAGGCCTGCCCAGGAGTAATCTGGTAGAGAATAAACAAACTGGGTTCCTGCTTTGTGCTCTAACAAAAACACATCCTATGAAAATGAATAGAGTAGAAAGGCAATAAAAATGGCAGATTAACATTGAAAATAAAAAATGTAAGTGCTGTCTGCAAGAAAAGAACAGCAATAACTTTTGTCTAAAATGCATAAACACAGACTTAAAATGTGAGGTTCTCAGGATGTGCTAAGGTTTCACTGATTAAGCTGATGGCACAGGAATCTCTCTTGCCTTTTGTAGTCAAGAGAGAACGTCTTATCTGTGGAACTACATCTCATAAAATATCCTTTTAAATATCTGCATCAATACTGGCGTTGCTTTTTTTCTTCAGCTTACTAAAAAACACATTAATCATCTGGCAGCAAAGAGTATTTTCTCGTTTAACAAATATGGAAGCTGAAATAGAGAACTTGGTTGATTAACCCTAAGTCCAAAAGAAAATCAGTATGTGAGTTCGGATTGGAATCTTGCTTGTTATGTGACTCTAATGTAATTAGAATCTTTATAATATATATTTTACCTATCTTGTTTTGTTGCAATTAAGGGAGCTTAGATTTAAACAGGGAATTATAGCACAGATAGATTATATTTTGCTTCTATTATTTTTCCAGTATATTTATTCAAATTAATTTTCTTCTTTAAGTTTGTGAAAGCTAAAAGGAGAATTAGGTTCATAATTCATTCCTTTGGAAGCTTTAGCGGCATAGCACAATCTTAACATAATAACTGCAATATAAGCTGATGAGAACAGTTTTATTTAGATTTCATATTAAAAAAAATATAAAAATCCTAATGGAATTAATGCAAATCAACTTATATAGGATAAATGAAATAAACAGGCCATGCTTCACCCTGCAAATTACCCTAAAAGCTGAGCAGATTCAAAAGGAAAATGAGAACATTTGTTGTGGCAGTGGGCGGGACTGTGGCAATCTTTGTTATAACAAATTTACCAAAGATTTCTTGATTGAAATAAAAAGATAGCACAGTACTACAACATGATGTTTTTGGTTACATCATATTCAGAGCACCTCAAAATTACAAATAAAGCTGCAAAATTATAAAGTGACTGCTAAACCAATCCATCCTCTCACAGTTTTCAATACTATGAAAATTAAGTGATTTCAGATGTGCTTTAATTTACTTCTAGGAATTTGTGTCTCTCTGGAAACAAGCTTTCATGCCCTCTAGTGTTCAAAATCGTAAATGAGTGTTCTCATTGTGATCAGTTACATGTAAAACAGTAACTGCCATTCACCCAGCAGTTCCTCTGACCAAGGCAAACAGTTCAACTATTGACCAAAAGAGGGGCAAAGGCAGCTTGTTCATTAGCTTAATTGATCTCTTAACAAAACAGGAGGATAAGGTCAAAGATATATTCGTTCAAAGCTTCTAGCATAATGATAGCAAGAAAAAATAAGAGTTATATTGAGAGATCTTTTTCTGTGTGAAGTAACCTCTATCTATCTCCAGCAAGAGAAACTTCATATGAAATATAAGCAATCTGCCTATTGCTCAGGTGATTTAAAATGCTCAAGGAATATATATTCTCTAACAATGAACTACCACAAACACTTTGTTAAATTTTAAGAAAACAACCATAAACACAAGTTATCAATATACTTTAACAGGGCTCCATACTATGGGCTTTATATATGCAGTATCAAATACTATGCTAGGATACACCTAAGTACACCTATGGTGGCAAATGCCAAGCAATAAATACTTGCACTCTTTCATGGAGCATCAGACTCTAGATTTGTACTGTCTACTCATGTATCCAGGTGACCTGTTAAGTATTTTGAAACAGTAATTCAGACTTCCCATTTTAAATTAGAAATAAAAGTATAAGAATCACACAAAGAAAAAATATTTATCACAACTATCTTCCTTCAAAGATCAAATCAATACCATAATAGAAGAATTTCCTAACTGCCACAGGCTGGCAATCTAGGCAAGGGTTTTTAGCCTGCTTTCTCTGTATTTGTATTACTTTTCCTCCTTGAATAAATAATTTAAATAATCACCAAAGTAGGCATAGAACATATAGGCTCTAAATCTAGTGCTAGACCACTAGCCTAAAGAGTCATTCTTACACTGACTTACTGCTCAATTAATATTTAAATAGCTCAAGCAGATTGCAGCAAAATAGATAGATAGAAAAAAAAATATAAATGCATGAGGTTCATTAAAGAAACATAAATATAGAGGTTCAGTTCCCTCAAGCAGGAAGACATGAACCTGGGATTCCCACAAATGGATAATTCGGGCATTATGTAAACAGGGTACTATCCCAAGTTCCTAAAAATATTAGCTTGGAAAAATTATCAAATAGAGAGGGAATTTCAGAAAAAAAAAAAAAAAAAAGTATCAGAACATCTATTCTGGATCAGAGGAAGGTTCATCTAGAGCAGCACTTCTACATCAAGAGCAGCTGGCCACAAAATACTACAAGAATAGACCTAGCACATTAATTAAGGTAATATTTGTCCTGAATATGCTCCTCAACAAATTGTGACCAAGGGATTTTGTGAGATAAAGCCAATAAAGCTAGCAAAATCAACCATTCTTAAAAAATGCTAACCAGAATCCTAATATATCTGAGAAATGCATTTAAGTATATTCAAGCCTGCATTTTTGCTATCTCTTTGATTATTAAGTTCGAGTTGATTCTATACTTTTCAAAATACAAAAATACTTTAAACAGAACTATGTATCTACCTAGAAAGACCACTTGAGTTTTTAGATTTTGCAGGAAATGACACCCTCACAGAACAGCCCTGTTCATACCAAAAATTCTTTCCCAGTATGAAGTGATTGAATACTATGACATATTTGGTCTTCCTTTAAATCTAAAGACAGGCACAACTAAAGGCTAAAACACTAAACTAATTGAAATTGTATTTACAGTGTACTAAAAGCACACATACAGACAATGCATATTAGCTTACAACAATATGTTCCTGTTTTGGTTTTGAAAAGGTTTACCCCACCAGCCACCACTGGTGCCTCTGGGGTGAGCTTAGAGCTTATCCGCTATTTGAGCTGCACTGACAGAAGTGACTGGCTTTCTATCAGCTACAATATTTTGGCATCATACATGCATATACCACCTCTTAGAGATAGTTTTCTTAACCTAGAGGAAGTCCTGTCCTGGGACTCTTAAGGGCTTAAATGCTTTAGAAAATGGGATTTAAACAACATTTTTAAAGGGAGCTAGAAGCCCAGATATTTTTAAAAATGTGTTGCGCACCTGAAAATGCTTAAACCAGCATTCAATCTCAAAACTATGTGGTTGCAATGTAGGAACTGTAACAAATGTACAGGTTCAAGACAGAGGTAAACCCACCTTTACTGAGCTGAACAGACTTAGCCCCGTATTCCCAAATCAATTCTTAACTGGGGTTGGCATACAACTTTATTTTTAAATAGGTACCACTTGAACTTCACATACAAACACTGCTTCGGTACTCTGAAGTGTGAAGAAGGATATTTTTGGTGGCTCCACCTCCAATACACAATCCACATACCAGCCACTGACATATGTCCTTAGCATGAGTCAGAATTTAGAAAGGAATTCAGTAGCTTAGCAGTCAGTCCCCACTTAACTGCCTCTACCCATTAAAATATCATGGTGCCTATTCTTTAGAAAGAGTAGAATCCTGGGTGCATTAAAAGCCAAAATTAATATTTCCAATAGTTATCTCATGGCACACAGTTTGGCTCTGTGTCTTCTAAAGAGCAACATTTTATTTGACTTTGCTCACTACATGTCTCTGTATATATGGCATCCCATACTGGGCAGCAAAGGATGACAAAATGCTACCTCAAAGCTTCACTGAGGATTCAGATTACTTGACCAAAGAGGCCTGACTCTTTAAGTACATTTCAAGTAAATGACTGAGAGTTTCACTTACCATAACTAAAAGAGACCTCACTGCTCACCACTAAATTTTTCCAAAGAGAAATGTCAAGCAGTGTAGAAATGGCTCCTGTCCACTAAAAACAGTACCCTTCCAGCGGGTCTGCTATTAAAAATGAGTATAAATTGAGGAAGGAAAGATAATTTTTGAACAAAAGTCAGCTGCCCTAAAGAGGTGCTGAAATGGAGTCAGTGAAAATGTTTCTTTGTCACGTGACGGAATTGAAGGAAAGTATCTTTGTGCTGCTCTTCATATTTTCAACAAATTTTCAGCATAGATCTTTTGACAACCATAAATAGGAACAAGAACAAAACCTTCAGTACCAACCACTGTTTGCGATGTCATGAGATTGCAAGACAAGCTGAGTGTAGCCAGATCCAAACGGGCATCCAAGAGCGAGATTCACTTTCACATGAACCTATGAACCACAGTTGCATATGAACGACATTTCCACCCCAAAAAATGGAGAGTAGAAGTAGGAGAAATATCCACCTGGAATATTTTTTTTTCTCTTTTCTTTCCAAAAGAAAATATGAGAGAGCATGAATAAGAATACATGTGGAAAGGGTGGGTAGCTTGTCTTTCTTGAACAGACAAATATAGATGATCTACTGAATAACCTTTGCAAGGAAGCTATTTTAGAAGCACAAAACAGTGTTTTTTTTTAGCATTGTATTTCAGATTATAAAAATAGATGTTAATGTCTTGCATTGTGCTGCCTTTTATTCATTGGAATGGCAAAATATGATTTTGCAGTAAACATATTTGTTGTTCAGTAGTTCACAGGTGAATTATATAGAATACCGCATATAGATTGAACTAGATAAATAGAGTCTGTGTGTTTGGAGTTCTCTTCATAACTACAGCAATGATCATTTACACAAAGTTGAGGCCTCGGGGAATATCAGCACAACAACCCAAGAACCAGGTAGATCTAGGTGAACTTTTTAGCGTTCAAAAGTTGTAAGGAAAAATAAGGGAATTGCAGAGAAAAAGGCTCCATAGAGAGAATGTCTTAAAACTTTCAGAAAATAAGGAAAGAAATCTATCAGAAGACTGGAGAAAAAGAAACAGGTTGCAATATTGAACAAGGAAGAAGGGAGCAAAGGTAAAAGCAGCACAGAAATGAAATAGAAAACAAAACTAAAAAGAATTCCAGACTCCAGGCTAAACTGTCTGGGACAAGGAGAGGGGGTGGCTTCTAGTCAATTTTATATATATATATATATATGCATATATTTTACTTTTTTTACTAAAATATATATATATATATTTTACTTTTTTTCTTTCTCCAAAAGAAAGGAAAATCTGCTTCATTAACATAAAGATATTTTGGTCAGAGAGATTCAGTATGTTCTATATTCCCAATGTTTTCTGCTAAAAAAAAAAAAAAAATTGTTTTCTCATAAATAGACAGTCTTCAATGAAAACCTGGAAGAAAATCTGAACGACTCCTCTAAATTTGCCTGGAATATTTTACGTGTCTTTTAAAGCAAGTGCAAGGTCCAACATTTTGGTCATTTTTAATAGGCTTTTAGGTCTGCATTAAGTAGTAAAGGAAATCCTTAAATTCATACAGAAAGATTTCTCATATTACAAATACAATCACAGAACAAAATGACTAATGCTTTTGGAAACACACATAAAAGGAAAAACAGAAATCTGAAAATGTCCGTCCAGCAGTGATCTTCAGCTCCTATTTCACAACAGAATTTTTCTGTCCTATCTGCAGAGTGTAAGTCAGCACTTTTGTTCTTAGATATCGTTATATTATATAGCAGTTAAGTTGTGATTGTCTATTGTATTGCACGGTGTCTATTGTATTTGAATAAAATCTTTGACCATTATGCTGATTTGCAAAATTAGTTGCAAATATACTAAATCATTTTTATCAATTTCACAGTTCTGGACAAAGGACAATATTTAGCTGAATGAATAAAGATATTTTGGAAATTACTTCAATGATATTTCTGTAAACTGACGGTTGCAACAGATGAAGGTGAATCATCAGTCAATCATGGCTGAGATCAGGAAATGCAGCTGTAGAGTACATTGATTTCATGATTATTATGCTATTAAGAAAGATGCAGGGCTTCTTAACCTTTTTGAACAGACCTTAGCTGAATATAAGTTGTTTTCTATCATTTTATAATTACATTTACTTTATAGCAAAAGGCTTTGCTAGGTTCAGATAGATGGCTCTTCTTGTCTTTTGGTACCTTTTTTTTTTTTTTTTTTTTTTTTTTTTTTTTTTTTTTTTTTTTTTTTTTTTTTATCTTTTTCTCATTACAAGACTATTTTTGTTTGTTTGTTTTTCTTTTAATATCTGAAGCATTTTAACCGTATACTTCTCTGATGGATTTGCTTTAAGAATTATCTTGAAAAACATCTACTGTAACAGGCATAATTGAACAAAGTGTTATTTTCATAAAATAGCATTCTGTTTTTGTCCAAAAATCTGCCTATCTGAAGTTTAGACATATTTTCTATGTCTACAGTGTACATTCAATGACTATTCTGGAAGAAACTTCACACCTAACATACTTTCAGTACTGTCAATACTTTGGACATGCGCTGGATTATCCAGCCTGTCTGACATCAGTCAGAAAATGTTACTGCAAAAACAGAAGGCAGCTGCCTGGCTCACTGCAGTTTACCATGACCCAGACATTGGTGACTAAGGACACCATTGGATAGTTTTCTTCTACAGCTGAGTACTAGGCTGCTAAAACTTTACCATAGGTTCTTTTACATCATCCTTCAAAATCTCAAAGCTCTATATACTAGTAGGCAGACCAAATAAAAACAAAGGAACATATTCTGTCCAAGGAGGTTCATCTCCAGTTGGGTGCTATAATAAACTTTGAAGTAGATAAAATACATCATTTTATTTAAAAGCTAATTTTTAATTTCCTGAAATTGTTGCCAAAAGCAGCCATTAGGAGAGCAGTCTGGAAGCCCAAATGCAAAGCACATCCACTCTTTTGCATGGGTTTCACCTGCTATTTGCATGGGTAAGCACCTGCTATTAAGCCTGCTATTTTAACCATGATATCATAATCCCCATGTGCAAAGACTTATTCTAATCCAGATCCAATAACATGCATTTATTTTTTAACATTCGACTGATAAATAATATACATGAAACAGTACAATTAACTGTTTGTGAAGACGCACACTGCAAAACATTTCATTAAAAATCATCCAACTACAACAAGAAACAAACAAAGGATTTATTTTCCAATATTATACCCGGATAAACCCATAAGAGTCAGAAGTGCTGGCAGTATCAGGCAATTGGCTCATGTTAGCAGAATGGCATAGTCTTTTATCTACCTACTTATCTACTGGAGTCTACCTATTTCACTGAGGAGGAGCTTATCTGGAGAAAGAGAGAGGAAGTAGGGACAGATATAAGTAGAGAGGTACGTCTTATAGGCATTGCTTTGGCCAAAACTGGAAGGTATATAGTAAATGAGACGGGAGATTATAGAAAAAGAAAGGGTAATCTCATGATTAAGGAAGCTGAATGCAGAATTCAAGGAAGCCATAGGAAAAAAAATGCATTATATTTCTTCATATACCTTCTATTTGAGCTTGCTTTGCCCAAGTGCTCTGTTTATAAGCTGAGACGAAATGAAGGGAAGTTGTTTCTGAAAACATAATGAATTTTTATCTTTGGGACATTCAACTAAGTACATAAAACTAAGAGTGAAACTTTACCTTACATTTTTAATACCCAGTTTCAAAATGAGTCTAATGGTAGTCCCTTCTCAATCAAGTATTATTGTGGAGATTAATAACCACTGCTTGTAAAGTACTTAGCTATTCCAGCAATGATCACAGAAGAGCAAAAATATTAGCTGGAAGGGACCTCTGGAGGTCACCTAGCCCAACCTTCCCCTGAAATTAGCACTATTAGCAGCACAGTACAGTTGTGCTGTGAGATTTGTTTAGCTTAGTAAACTTCCATGGATGAAGATATTACAACCGCCTCAGGCAACATATTTAAGAATAGCACTACCTTCCTAGTGGAAAAAATGAAAAATTTTATCAAACAAAAGCACACACACACACACCAAGGCCACAATTTGTGGCTTCATACGTCATTTTCTACTAGGGAAAAGAGCTTAGATATGTCAGCAGCTATAGGTGATTTTTAGATTGCTCCTTAGCCTTCGCTTTACGAGATTAAACAAGCCCATCTCTTTCAACCTTGTCTCACCTTGGTAGCCCTCCACTGGATCTCTGCTGACTCCTCCAAATCCCCATTTAACTAGGGATCCCAAAGCTAAACCCAGTATTTTAGTTCTGGCAAGTGAGGAAAATGACTACTACCATTGATCTGCAGGGCACAGTCACCCTAATATAGCTCAGCATGCAGTTTGACTTGTTCTTGGTGAGAGTGCCCTGTTGGCTCCTATTTAACCTGGTATCCACCAAAATCCCTAGGCCCTTTTCAGTAGGGTTACCTTCAAACCCTATGGTTTGAAAAGATTATGAAGACTATGGTTAATCTACCCAAGAACTCTGCATTTCTGCCTATTAAACTTCATGGTTAGCTCAATCCTCAAGTTCTCCTAGTTTGAGGATCCGTTGTTTGCCATGTCAGCAACTCCCCCCACCTCCTCCCACAAGCAAGAGACATCCTGGATGCTTTTTGTTTCTTTTGGATCCAATGTAGTCTAATTTTCAGCTCAGTCTTTAATTCCCAAGGGGTTATATCAAGCAAGTTAAGACTGAATTAAAATGTTCAATATTTAAAAGCCATGAGTTAGTTAATTTTATGAGGGCTATATTTTATGCTATTTTTAGAATATTCTAAATCTAAAAGACTGAAAGAAAAATGCCAAGTGAACTTCAAACTAGCAACCTTGATACTACCAAACTAATTTTCCTGTAATATGAAGTTCACTTAAAAAGCTATTTCACTCTTTAAAAAATTACGTATGTATTGTCAACAATTCATATTTCAGATAAGCATTTAAAACAGCAATAATTGCTGTACATGTGTCACCTTTGATAGTATAACTTTTTTTCACTCCTAAAAATGAGACTTGAATCTTCAAGAATAATTTTATTATGGGAACCCAACCTTTCTTATTTATCATTAAGAGTTCCCTGAAGTCTGAATCCCCCACACAAAACAGTTTAAACCTCAAAATAGATTCTTTTTTACAGCAGGAACTACACATACTGGAAGGAAAGACAGCCAATCTCCTTTCCACGGAGGACATGTTGCTCCTGTGTTTGAAGCTTTTTCAGCGTACTCAGATGTTGTTCTTGGCAACACAATCATGAACCTGATCCTCTCAAAATATTACATACTCCCTGTTTTATACTTTTATTAAGACATTCTCTGCTAGACAACATTGTAGTCAAGATACCACATTCAGTGGACTTGGACTTGGTCTCATTTGCTATACCTGCTATTTTTAAAATTATTTTAGAATTTGTGTGATAAGAAAAATAGTTTTTCATTCCTCTTCCAGTAATCTATATTCTTCGCAGTATCTCTATCCACAGTTTTAGATAGATTTATTTGATCCTACTACAAAGGAAGGACGATGCCAAAAATCTAATATTTCACTAGAAACAGAATTGACTTCATTTCCTTTCAGTCATTTAAAAGTTAGGGGACTAGTTCAAGACATTTTTGCAGGTCTCTATATACTAACGGACAAATAGACGTATTTCCAAGAGGGTGATTCATCCATCCTTCCAAAAGAAGTTACGAAAGGCAATAAAATTCCAAATAGTGTTTCAGATTAAATAATATTACAGAGATATCTTGCTAGGTATGTTTGAAAATATTTCATCTCTACATGTTCGCAAATGTCACAAATGCAAATTCTATGACCTTTTGCATCTTAGGTCAAAACAATACACCTCTGGCAAGGTTCATTGGTTCATTCTTTTCACAGCAAACCCTTTTTTTTTTTTTTTTTTTTCCTCTCCCAGAAAAATATTTTTAAATTATCTTCAAAAAAAAAAAAAAAAAAGGATTTAATAGGAAGATGCAATCACACCCTACATGCTTTTGTTTGGTGTTTTTCTTGTGTGTGTTTGTCTGTGTGTGTTTTGTTTGTTTTTCTCTCTTTTCAAGGTAACTATTACATTTGGAGAGAAGGTAAAGAAGGCATTTTTATCATTAGAAAAAAGTATTCTACCAACAGCCTGTTACAAAGTTAGAAAACTCAACACATCCTGTTATTTCTCTTACTATATACATCTTTTTTTTTTCTTCCCCCCCCCCAATCATGAACAACTACTTTTACGGTCTCTTTCATGAAACTTGTCATGGAATGATTGGAGGATTTCAATTCCTCTTTTCCCATTCCAACTGGCCAGTTTATTACCCACATTTTCACTACACCTGGATCTCAATCCTACCACAAAATGAGGGCAGGGAAGGTGCCCCAGGTACTCTCCGGCTTTCCTACCTCTGGAATGCCACAACAAGAGAACACCACAGAATCAGAGACTTACACTGGCCCTGCCCTGAACTAAGTCTCATAAATTTTGCTTTCTCTTAGTGAAGCATCATTTTCTGTTTGTTGTGACAAATCAGCAGAGTAGGTCCCACTCCAACTCTGGAAGATTACATGTTTAGTGATAATCTTGATACCTTCTCGTATTTGATGAGAGGTCCCTTGGGAAACAGCTCTGGAGCTATTTTGTGATATGGAAGTCAGTTTTATTAATTTTATGTGGTGAAAGGCCATCACAAGACTTCCTAGCACACAAATGATTTCTGTTTGTAGTGAGATCACCTGCGGAAGATCTACTGAGGAGTCAATGACTCGCTATCACGTACTGCACCAGTCATTGACTCGTAGGGCCAGGCCTGCATATTCTGTTTTGTCAACAATGTCTGGCTGCTTCCCTGACAGGACTTTCTCATGGTCAGCAGAGCTGAGATAGGAAATAGCTACAGAAGATTTTAGGAGCTTTCAGGGTGCAATAAGAAGAGTCTAGCCTGGGTGTCCAAACCGTGCGTCTGACTTGTGCCTCCACCAGACTCCCACGCAACCCCTCTGCACACTTCCTGGGGCTCCCTGGGCAGCTTGGAGTGTAAATCCTCTATTGAATCTATCCTGTTTAAGCCCTTATGAACCTTGAGTGTCTTTCTGTTTTAGTATCCAACCCTCTCTTGCCCACCTTGCAGCCACACTATTAAATATCTTTTATCAGTTACATGATGTATTGAAATAAAGGTGTCTCCTAGTCTTCTGTTGCATTACAGTAACTACCATGCCTGCCAGATTATCTTCATACGAAGCGCTACAGGGAAAAAATTAACATATTATGAGAAAAAGACATTAGATTCTTATTATTCTAATTAATCTCTGAAGTGTCTATTACAAGTTGCTTGATTTCCTGATACTCACTACTACACACACACATAGTGTGATTGAATGTCAGTAATGAATGGGGGACTGAAGTCTATTTCCACGCAACCTTCAAAATGCACATTAGGGTAAATCACACCTGGCCTCCTTTAGACAAGCAACATTTCTTCAATACATTTTTTATATCAGAACTGTCATCTTGCACATTCTAGCAGTGATCAGTACTAAGCATGTCTACCCCTGCATGTTACTTTCTCATCAGAAAGATAATACCAGATCTATTCTTTTTTTAATCTCAAAGTTCAACAACTGTATTTGTCATCATCACTCACTATTATTTGAGTCACTATAAAATGCAGCAGCCTTAGCAGTGAATTAAGGTTCTCCATTGCTAGCTATGAAACAAACATATTGAAATCATAGGACTTTTGAATCAATTCACATATTTCCAAGGGGCAAATCAATCAATATTGACAGCAAAAAAAGTGATCCGAATTTGTTCAGATTGCTATTTTTGTCTTTGTTCTTCCTTTTTCCAGGTAAATATAGTGTTTTTTTTTTTTCTTTTTTCAAGTGCCTTTGCATACACTTATAAATCCAACAGATATCCAGAGATTCTTTGAGGTTTTGAATTTTCCTGATTTACTTTAATAAAGGCCATAATTATCTGTTTCTGTAATATCCTATAGGCATACAACACAGTTATACAATTGCTTATCTAGCCCATGAAAATACATTAATGAACCGCTCTAAGCAACATTTTAGGAACCACTGCTAATAAGAATCAGGTCCATGTATCTAAAAGATGCTTAGATGAAAAGAGAAAGTCATGAATTAAAAAATACAGTATGAAATGAGCACCAAATCATTGAGTTATACTCCATTTAGAAATTGTTATAGGGCTTAATCATTATAGCATTTGAGCAGTAGCAAATGCCAGATGCATCTGAACAGATATTGAGAACTATATTTATTACATGTTACATAAAGTTGTAAATCCTGGACAAACTCTGAATTGTAAATATTAGTGATTCAGCAAAACACATGTAGCTACTCTTTTCTGTTTCTTCAGATTACTGTATCACTAGAATTAAAAAATGCAGCAGTTTATCCATCAAACAGATTGCAAAATATACTAGTAAAAAAACTTAGAAGGTGTTGTAATTACAAGCAATCATAACACTTAATAATTGAAAGTGATAGAATTGAAAATAGGAGTAATTCCCCCCCCCCTTTTTTTTTTTGTTTCTGTTATTTGCTTGGTTGGTTGTTTTTTTGTTGTTTGTTTTGCCTTTTTTTTTTTTAAACTTGTCATTTTCTCTGGAAAATTTTGGCCATAATGAGCTACAAAGACAACTGACTTTTATTTAGGGCTATTTTAGGTGGTCAAAGCAATATGAAGCACATTGCAAAGAAGAATCCAAACAAGAATTAGATACAAATTTTTGAAATCTAAAATAAAAGTTTTAAAAAGGCATATTTTAGAATGCTAAAGGAGAAAGTGACTTTATTTAGTTTAATCTATCAATAGGGGAAATTATGAGCAAGAATGAGCAAGTAAGACTGAAAGTGGTGTATGGCATCATCATCATTCTCTGAAAATATAGCAGTAAAATAGCAGAGACAACTACTGAAGTAAGATTGGTAGAACAGTACTATTAGTATATATTAGTTGGTACCATAACACATTCATGCCTAGGCATCTGAGCCTAAAATTACTAATTTTCCTGAAGCATTAGAAGTGAAAGTAAAGAACACATTGTCTTAATATTCCTACTTAAGATGCTAAGCTCATACAGCTCTGCAAAATCAGAGGAGCATATGTTAAAAACAAATGGATATATCTCTCAATCTTCCGTTTTGCATGTATTCAACCCCTGCAATGCTAATGGGTGATATTCACGCTTATCAAATAGTGAATGTGCCCTAGAATGTAAGCATCTGCTTCAAATTTCCTGGCATTTGTTGATTTGTCCCAGTCATAAAGCTATTTAAGTGTACATTTCCATTACTAAATAAAATAAGTAATAATAATGCGGTTGCTGTGCTTATCTATCTACCAACATCTGTTGCTTTGCGGCTGCTTCTTATTATTTACTTTTTACAAGACATTTCCTAGCAAAAATCCAATAAGCATTTTTAATAGCCACTGATTTTACTCTTATTGAAAATTAATAATAATTTAAGGAAATCATAAATTGTTCTATATGCTTTCACAATCCATATATCTTAAAATTTATCAAGACACTTTAAGATCCTGGTGAAGAGGCATACTTACATTTTTATTTCTTACCACTGATTTCATCAAAATTATATATCCATCCTTTGAGAATAATGTTATGAAAGATATTTACCAAATGAGTTGCAAGATTACTAGAATTATTGAAAACAAAACCAAACAAAAGTAGGAACCTATCATACATGGACCTTTTTCCTGTTGAGTTGTTGAGTAAGCTGTAGACACAAAACTGACTATTGTATCAGGTAGAAAATCTCAACTGTTTTTTGTAGGGACAATCCTAAGTCTAATACTCAGCTCCTTATCAGTTTTGAAAGCATGAGCACTGTCTTTGTCCAAATCTCTGGCCTGAAGATACAAACATATTCTTGCCAAACTCCTGAATATGTGCAATCAGGCACACACATACAAACTACTGGAAGAACAAATGAACTTTCTTTTGGAATTTCTTTAAGAAGATTTAAGTAACTTAATGCCTCTCTACTACTTTCTTAAAAGAATCACAAGCCAATAGAAGTTTTATCTATGTAAATGCTTGCATTTACTGGAAAAAAAAAAAAAGTTATCTTTTAGGCAAGATTTTTGTGAAATGCAGTAATTCATGCTGGACAGTCAGATGATCTGAAGCTCTGAAATAAATCTATCACATTAAAGCATCTACTTGAGCAATACACTAACATCTATTCATTTAAATAATGTGGTTTTTTGGTACTGCTGAGAGATGCACATTAATAAGAGAATGAGGAATTTCTTGACTATTCAGTGAAATGGTACTAAAAGGGGCACATTCTTAACACTAACAAAAAATAGTAAAGCAAGTACTAGCTGTAGAAAAAAAAGTCACTTGATTTGCCAACTGTATAAAATCATGCAATGGAGTTTGTTTTTATTTTGTTTTCCATTCCAAAATAATATTTCTAAAACACATCCAGAGTTCACACAGTTTGCACAATAGCTCTCTCATCAGACCATAAACACAACATACAGCTTCAAACTGAGTGATAGCTGCTCTTACTCAATATGCCCAGCATTGCCCACCAATCCCATATTTTAGCTTCCTTTTTTGCATTCCTCTAGCCCTTTCTGAAAAACATAATAGCAAGAGCTCAGTCTAGCAGTTTCTGTGACAGTTTTTCATCTTCTCCACCAAACATTTTGCATAGAGCTCAACCAACAGGAAGGTCATTATCAGCAATGTTCTGTCTGAGAAAGTGAGATCAAACCCAAAAGTTTAACATCATTTGCTGAATGCAAACTGGCTAATTATTGCACCACTGCAGGAAGTCTAGCTATATAAGCAAAAGACATGCTTCCATCACTGACTCTTGCTTTATTATTTTTCTTTTTTATATAGATTTTAAATAAAAAGGTTAAATAGTGTGTTATTGATTAATGATGTCTTAATATTCTAAAAGATTTTATCCTAAAATTAGAATTAATTAAATAGTGTTTGTCAGTGTAAGAATTAAATGAATTCTAACCATTTTGGTTTGAAAATAGTGGTTTGAACTGATATTCCTTTCATTGCAAATACACTGGACATTCAAAAAATATGCCATATAGTTTGAATAAATGTTTTCATGTTTGAAGATCTCCTGAGCCAAAGTTTGGGGATTTTTTTCCAAGAATTTGTCCAGTCGCTCTTTGCATCCATGGAAATTTTCGGCATTCACAACCTCCTTTGACAAGAAATTCCATTGCTTATCTATGCATTTCATGAACCACTTCTGTGGTCAATTATACAACTGCTCCTCCCTTACGCTCGCTCATATTTTGTAGTCATACTAACAGAGATGCTAAGCAGTCATTTCCCAATTGTACTTTTCATGATCTTGTCTGTCATCTCTTCTTTTTTTTTGTGCTGAAATGCCCTAATCTTTGTTGCCATTTCTCATGAGATTTTCATACTTTTGACCATGCTTCCTATCTTTCTCTGTATCTTTTCCTAAGCTGTGTTTAAGATCAAAAGAATTTGGGGCAGTAAACACTCAAAACCAGGCCATACAAAGGATCTATAAATGTTGCAGACCCTTCTGTCCTTGCCTGTGCTTTTAATTCACCCTGCTTGATACTTTATCTTTATTCACCAAGAACATATTTAAATCGTTTTGTACTAGTTTGTTCTAAACCACATTTATCTAGTTTGCTGCAAGACTGCGAGGGAACAGTAGTATAAACTTTCCTAAAATCAGACAGGCAAAATCCTCAGCTTTTCCTAATATGGGGTTTCCAATAACTGGGTTGGTTACCTTGCAAAAGAACAAAGTCATGCTGGTTGGACATAATTTGTCCTACTTAATCCACATTGGCTGTCAGGGATCTTTTCCACTTAATAGTCCTCTAGTTGTTTATAAATTGATTGTGCGAGAAATCATTAACTATCATTCTGGGCGTGAAAGGTAAGGCTTCAATATGCAGTTGTCCTTAAAGAGTTGCCATTCTTCAGAATAGCCATAGAACTGTCAGCCCGCATGCTTTTGGGCTATCACAAGCCCCAGGCGAACTCTTGTAACTTCACTTCCTAACAAATGAAAGATGATGTATTAAATCAGCTAAAAAGTAGAAACAGCAGAAGATATTTCTGCCTCAGTAAACTGAGTGGGCCAAAAATATGGCTGGCTCTGGGACCGAATCACAAACACACGGAACAACCCTGTCTGTATGAGGAAGAAGGCAGCTGACTGAGAGCACTGAGGGCCGGAGTTATCCGGTTTTATGTTGTGACCGCACATCTGTCAGCACCCTCAAATGTCAGTAATGGAGAGTGGAAGCATTTTTTTTCCTCATACTGTAAAAAGCTACAGATAGTGCCACAGATCAGCTGAAATGCAGTGACTCAGTCCTGAGCCTCAGCTATTTAAGATGACTGCTGCACAATTTCTTAAGTCAACTTTTTGCCTAACTTTTGAAACATGGAGCTGTGTTTGCCCTCTTTATTTCTCTTTGATCCAGCCCCTGTATGAAAATCCCATAGATAAACATTAATTATTTAGCTAATTCCTTAGATGCTTTCCATTTTAAAACATTTAAAGAGCATGACTGAAAAATATGAAACTAAATCAATGATAAGAGCTGCTTATCACTTATAACGGTATTGAAAAAAATTAAACATTTTACTTTTCTTACTGATGAAGTTTTTGTACTCGACACAAGACTTTCCACTAAATTTCAAGCTACACGTTAGCAACCCCCTAATGCACAAATGTACCATCATTCCAAACACTGATGTATTTCCCTGAAATTTCCCCAAGCCAAAGTCATTTAAAATATATTACTACTTGGCTTTAGCACAGTACTCTCAGAGAAGGTCTGAAATCAGCCTCTGCTTGCATGATAAGCTAATACAAAGAAAAATTACTTAGCTGGTCTTTATGATTTTTCCTCAGTTCAGGAACTACTTTGGTAACTACACCTAGTTACTGACTACAATAGCAGTGAATTGTCCACCAACCTGGGCTCCTGTAGCTGGCCTCCTGTGACCAAATGGGCCTGAGTAGTAAAAAATAAATTTATGTATTGAGTACAAACCTTTTACTCTGCCTTGTAATCAAAGTAAGACCAAGTTCAGTGGTTGTTTGCAGAACAATCAGAAAATGAATTTAGAAATGAGTAGTAAAAACATTTAGAGAAACTCAGAAAAACTGCAGATTACAGGTACAGATTCAATAAACATTTACTATGTAAAACAGTGCTGTAAATATTTTTTATGTCACAGTTAATAGCTTCAGCTCCTATTCAGACGCACCAACCAAGCTTGCAAAGAGCATAAACAAATAACAAAACAGTCATTAGATTCTTTTGCCACAGCAATTACTCATGGGGGCAAGAGGGATATATTTAAAAGAATGTAGATCAGTACTAATGATACAAATTAAATAACAGATAAGTAACAACATTATATCCATGCCTGTGAGAAGAAAGCTAGCAGAAAGAAATAGGGATAGCCTAATGTTAAATAAAAACAAAAACAATATTGTTTTCTACTATTGGAATTTGGCTGTTGGAATTTATGGGAATTTATTATTCCAATTATATTATTGGAATTTATTATTGGTATTATTGATACTATTATTGGAAATTATTAAATGTGTTTAATAAATTACTATTCCAAGTGAATGTCAGTACTGCTCACAAACAAGGAGCATATAAAGTACATAAACACAAAGTGTTAGAACTGCATTAGCCACCACAAGAACAGTCAATACTGTAGGGGAAGAAAAGGAGTCTGGCAGGAGGAACGCCAGGGGGTCCCAGACCCTGCGCAGAAGAGCCAGTGCAAGAAGGAAGCTCAAGCTCGCTCAGGCCCTTGGCCCACAGAGCATCACCTAGGAGGAAGAGGACGAGAGGGACAGGAACCGCAACTCTGCTAAGCAGAGGCCATGACAACAGAGGATGAGGCAGGAAAGGAAAGGAAAGGAAAGGGGAGTTTTCCTATTGGGAAAAGTTTTGTCAGTCAATTTACTATCTTTCTCAATGTGCCACCGCAGTATGACATGCTGATCTGTAAACACTATCATCTACTAAAAACAGCATTTATTTCAAGAATCGGGGAAGTGCTCTGAGTTATCACCTCCCAGTAATCCACCTGATGCAGATTTAACAGGGCATACTGAAAATTTGATGCAGTTTTTGTAAGATGACCCAACATACCTTAAAATGACAGTGAAACAAAAGAGAATTTAGAGGGAACTTCAGTCACAAGAGAATGTGAATACTGAAATGTTATAATGCAGGACCTGCTCCTGAACTAAAGTGACTTCCATCAACCAGTGAACAGAGCAGAAATAAATTGAAGAGTAGTATTTAGCTCCCTGTTACAGGTCAGCTTGTGCTGTAGGTGGATGAAACATTCAAGATGGTGTTTAAATAGCCAGTTTATATCAAAATCAGACCAGCCACCTGTGCATTACATTGTCAAATGCAGGTCCTAACAGCTCACATAAGAACGACATTAAAGAGAAAATAAACTAGTCTTCCCCTGTACACTTAACATAAGTTGTCTGTGTATTGCTTTGTAGTAGAAGAAAAAAAACAGGGCTTCTTTATATATCTCAATTACAGCAAATCACTTTTTAACCCCAATTAGTTTCCAATAAAATCAATTCTTTCTTAGAACAAGATGTACTTTTCGTCATAGTTCACCATAATAATACTAAAGCTCATTGATTGTTTCTATTTTTATTGGCATGAAGATAAAATGAATACATGAACATTAGTCCAAGTACTGACTCCCACCACTGTGTCATTGCAATTGAAACATTTCCATGGATACCATTATAGAATGATGAATAGCTGAATGATTTGATGAAAAACTACTTGTATACAGACACAGACCCACATGAGAAACAGTCATCTTGCTTTGGGTGATAGTTTCATTATTTTTTAAAATTTTTCCTATTCCAGAATGAAATCACATTAAAACATTTGGAAATTTCACATGGTCCACATTTTTAAAAGGCCTGTATTTCAGTCTAACTGAAATGCATTTGGTTTTAAAAATTAGATTTTTTTTTCATTTTAGCTTTCAATTTCTGCTAGTAACAGCTATTAGAGGCTTCATAATGTAAAAATATAACAACAAAAATATCCTTTGAAAAAGAAATTTAAAACATTTCTTCTGAAAGATAAAAGGAATTTTTACTTTGAAAATACATATTTTCAAACAAGTCTTTCAAAACTTTTCACTTTCAAGAAACACTGGGAAATATGCAGCTAGCATTATTAAAATATGAAAATGTTTGATGCACCTTCAGCAATATCCATGGGAACATTTCAAAATGTAAATAACTGTGTATGTTTATTTACATGTATGTGTACATAAAATATCTACACACATGAAGGACTCAAAATAACTCATAGGTCATCTCCACAGTCTAGATGGACCTACTTGTCATCTCCTGTGAGTATCTGGTTATGAAAAATGTAATTAATTCCCTCAACATTGATATATCTTTCATTGATGACAAAAAAACAAATCAGCTGATTTGTTTACATATTAAATAATTCATGTAGTGCAACTTGAGAGAAATTCAAGATCTACATGTTCTCTATACAACTCCTTATAATTTCAAGTCCCCATAATTTCCTAAACTTAAACTGTTAAGAAACAATAAAATATATGCAAGTATCCGCATCTGATTCAGAACTGAACTCTGTACTTGTTAGAGCAAAATGTGCTTAGATTTCTATTATTATATTATATTATAATACTTATATCATACTTTATTTATATTGTATTTTTATATTATATTTACATTTATATTATATTTTTTTATAATTTGAAGTCACTGTTGCATCTCCAAGGATTTCCCTGATCTTCAGTTATCAACTTGAAAAACTGAATGAAGAAGTATGAACGATCCTACGAAACTTGAAAGACTTAGTATTTTGCAACTGCATCTTTGACAAAGTATAGGATGATTTGTCAGCTATCCAAGTTTATAACTGTCTTACAATATGAAGCATAACTGGACATTTTGAGATTTATTAATAATTCTTTCCAGTTACACAGCTCAGCAACTGATATCCCTACCAAGAAAAAAACAAATGATCCTACCCAAATGCAAAACAGTTCCCTTTAACTCCTATTCACACTTCTCCCTGGCAGCTGAATCTGTTTTCTTCTATTTGCCAAGGAAACTCTTGTTGCAAATCCATACCCAAAAAGACTAAACAGAGTACCAGCAGCATCACTACCAATCTTTTCCTTCATTTATGAATCCTCTCATTCATCACAAAGCTTTAAAACATTTCAACAGTGAATTCCACCTTCTCAAGAGCTCCTAAATAATTCTTGGCACTACCAAACTAATAATTCTACTAAATTCCACTTAAAAATTCTTTATCTACCGCTTTTGCAGCTTCCGCTTTAAACTAATACAACTGGAAAAGATGAAACAATATGAAATATATGTTTTTGTTTCCTGCCACCAGCAGGATAAAATCAAGGAAGACTGATTTTTCTATAAAGAAGTTTCAGGAAGCTTTTCAATTCCTTTCATAAAGGAAGTGTCTCTTCATGGCACAGCTTGATAAGATGCCATAAAAAAAGGATTTGGAGATGCACTTCTTAAACTAATGATTCAAAAATACAGTATCATTAAGAAAATAAGTCTATCAGGTGTACAATGACAGCACTGTGGAGCTTTATAAAGAAGGTATATGATGTGTAGTTTGGGACAATTTCTAAGATAGTTGTCACAAAAATGAAAGAGTCTGTTTATAGCTATTTTGTTAATGAAACAAATGTATTTCAAAATGAAGGATATGAAATATTCCATGTAATGCATAATATCTAACAAACAAGAAATATTTTTTAACCAAACTTCCCGTATATTTTAGCTTGAAATTCAGAAACAGCAACCTTGGTTTACTTGTATTCAAACACTTAAGTAACATTTCTTCCCTGAAAAATGGTGTCTATTTATCACTGCAGATATAGAAAACACTGCCCAAGGAATAAATATGCTGAATAAATATATTATTTAAAGATAAATTTGGGCTGGTGTCAGACAGACAATTTTTGCAATTAGCTGCTATTGTATTTTTCATCATATTTCTCTTGCCCAGTTCAATACAGAACACAGACTTTTTTTTTTTTTTAGTACACCCTTTCTCCCTCTTTTGCCACACACAAGCACAGAACATTTAAAGGCTGCAGCTGTAGAGAACGCAAAGAACAATAAAGGCTCATACCGTTTCCTCTGCTGTTTAATATCAATTGGCTTGTTAATAGCATAAGGCGATCCATGAATGTAGGCACTCCGGCACCTAGCCACTTTCTCCAGAGTCAGGTGCTCACAGCTAGATGGTAAACTCATCTTATCCCAGTACAAGCAGTGCGAGGCTAATAGCCAAAAAAGAAAACTGGAAACAAAATGCTACATAACGAATTTCATCCAAGTATGCTATTCAAAATGAGCTTAGCACTCCTTTGCCTGGAAAGCAAATGTCCCTCTCTTCAGCTGCTGCGATCGCCCTCTTGGATACAGGAAGTTGGCTGCTTATTTCCATCTAGTCATACTCCAGCCAATTACTGATTAAGCAGATAAAGCAGAAAGTCTTTAGCTTCTCAGAAACAGCTTCCCCCACCCCTAGGCACTGATCATTTCTGTAATCCTTTTTTTTTTTTTTTTTTAGTAGACAGAGACTGTAAGCAGAGTTTGATCAGTTAAGCCCAATGTCTAAAAAGCCACAGACTACATTTACTTTGAAGCAGGAGATGGGGCTGTAAGGCTACTTTTGTGCAGATCAAATGATCTCTTGAGGAGGAAGGCAAGCTCTCCACAAGTCCATTTCAAAAGGTCAAGTAACTTTTCAGATTCATGGTATGAGCTCAGAAAGACTAGATACGATATAAAAAATGATTCCGGGGTTTAATTTCTGGGAAGGCAAAAAGAGGATCATATACGCTTTTGCAAAGTGTTACTCTTTGTGACATGCTTCTCATTATGCGAAAGTATTAACGCAAAGTAACAATTAAAATATACATACAAGACCTCACATAAGAACTTACTCAGACCATGACCAACATGAATATATTAAGTAGTTGTCTGTATAAAAGATGAAGCTATTCTAAAATATTTAACCACCCATGTACCCAAGTGTACCCACGTGATTGCCTGTTTTCATGAAAGCGCATCTACTGTGGCCTGCACTACTACTGCCTTTGCACAGTGCTCTTTCAGATCCCAACTGCATAAAGCAGAAAAGCAACACTGTAGAGGCACCTTGGAAATCACACTAAACCAAATTAAAAGCTTGATGTTACACTGCAACATTAGAATTTGTGTGACACAAAGCAGAGTCACATCCAACACAAAAAAAGGGCTGTATCACTGAGAACTGGAAAACAGTTGCTTTCTAATACAGTATTACATGCACCTAAGTCTATCTGATGAATATTAATCCTCCTGAATGCCTGGAATTAAATCAAAGGAGGCTGCAAAGGTGGAACAGGGCAATAAGGAAGGTGAGGCTCAGAGAGAAAACAATGGAGCCGGGGGAGCGTTTCCAAGTGGGGAATACCTTCGGCCCGGCTCCTAGCAGGGTGGCAAAATTTACCTTTCCCAAGATACAGAATGCTAGAAAAAGAACTGAGTGATAAGATGGTGCCCAACCATCTTTGTAAAAGCATGCAAGGAACAGGGATGCCCACTGCAAGGGATTCTGTTGCTGTGAAACAGGCTGCTGCTTTGACACAGAAAGAAATCATGGGAAGGAGGGATACTTATGAGATCTGTCAAGAGAAAGTTAAGATGTTAAACAGCTGAGCATGTTGGCCATATAAACTTGCTTACTTGTTTTTCTCTGGACTTTATAACTTTGAAGGGGGGAAAAAAAATCTGTGATTCTTTGTTTGACAACACTGATTTGGGAATGCAAGTTCTCAGTTCAGAAATAACCAAAGTGAGTGACTTTGGAGGCATGGACCACGGCTGCACCTACGTGCTCACTACTGGAATAGGACTGATGTCCAGGAGGTCAACCAGGACATGGACCTAGCGGTGCCACCAAAGTGACCTCCTGAAAGCCAGAAACAGGTCATCCTGTATCGTTGGCACGCATCAAAATCCTTGCAGGAAATTGTTAAGGGTCAAAAAAGGCCAGGCTAAGGCTGAGAGCTGTCTCTCCGTTACCTTTCACTGCGCCCTCAACTGTAGCAGAAAAGCGTTTTTCCAGTTGTTCTAAATTCTATTAATGTCCTGAAACTTTTTTTGCGGGTATAATGTAAACATCATTTTGCATGCACAGCAACCATAAATTTCAGCTCAAGTTAAGTAAATGTCACAGCGCATTAATGGCCATTTTGAGAAGGAAAAGGAAATACATAATCCTGAAAAGATAAAAATGACTGAAGTGAGACTGCCTGATAAACTGCATTAGTCTTTTCCATGTGCTGATAATACTACAGGAGATATAGTTTATATATATTCTTTAGATTATAAGACATCAGTAAGTAAAAATTCTTTTAAAAATTGAATTTAGCTTTGTACTACAAAAAGCTAAAATGAATACATAAGTTTAACCTAGGTCTCACCAACCAGCAATTCTTCAACTTGCAGAAAGAAAAAGACTCCAAAAGCAAACAACCTGCATGCCCTTGTACTTTAGTTAAGAAATAAAATTGGAAAAAAAAAGGTAAGAGAAGCAGGGAAAAATAAGAATCATTTAACAATAATCTGATAAAATTCAAGGTAAGAGGTTTAAGGAAAAAAAGATAATTACAGCAGTACTTCTGGATATGGAACAAATATTTCCTTCCTATTTTTGAGAAGATAAATTTCTACAGAAATTCACAGCTTCTTTTATAAAAAATACAACAAGAATTGTCCCAAAATTTACCTATATAGTTTTAGGTCCTGTATGTATTCTGACTAGCAGTGATCTGAGAAGGTATACAGAGGTGTGTATATTTCTGTCACCCTCCCCAGAAAAACCCTAACATTAAGGTCATATAAGTTGTGAATACAAGTAAGTTCTTAGTTACTTATACCACTCTACAGTTGACGTATACCATGAGTATACTTTTCCTATATAGGGTCACAGAAATTATTTTATATGATACATAACAGATCCTGGAGAAGACCCTATATTCAGAGAAGTGAGATATATATTCACTGATGGCATATAATTGGTCATAAGGCTACATACAACCTATAGCTTCATCCTGTTCAAAGCAATTTACATCTATATAGGTTCTATGGCATTTCTGAATTCATTTTTACTGCAATTTCTGTGTGGACTTTTATTTTTACATTTTGTAACTCAGCACTTATATTTGCTGTATGCAAGTGCTCCTGTTTTTAACGTACACTCAATTAGTTCTTTTAACTTTGCCAGTAGGTAGTTTTGCTATTAAAACCTGGGACTCCATACTGCTGCCCTTTCAGACCTACTTTGTTATTAAGGCTCCTACAGATTTTTTCTTCCTTTATTTCATTCAATGCCCCAGAGAGCCTTTCATCAAGCCTTCTATTCTCTCCCTTACATATTGTAAAGGCATTAGAATAACCACACTGGGTCACACTACAGAAGTCCAGTCAGCTCAGTAGCCAATTTCCAGTGATGGCCAGGAAACCTACTGTTCATGTGGCATACTTTATAATCACAAAAACAGAAATGTCCCCCAGATTGAAGTTTGATAATCATGATACAAAAAAAAAAAACAAACGAAACGAAAAAAAACATAAATTTCTGACATAAAATTTACTTTATGGCACAGAGTATTTGATAAATGTAAGCAATTAAAAACCAAGAGTTCTTATTAAATCCTGTCTCCAACCATAGATAGCCAGGGCCACTGTATATAATGTTACTCATTAAAAATCATTAACAAACATACTGCTGTAGTTACACAGCAGAACAACTGTGTTTATTCATCTTTCTAAATGAACATCTTCCTTGAACATCAGCTGTCACAACTATATTTAGAATACCAAAGTAGCAATGCAAATATTGTTTATTGAATAGGCAAAATAAAGACATTTTAGAAATGCTAGGTCAAAAAGTATTGTTAATATGCATGACTTATGTAGTGTACTGACTAACATTTTGACTGATTAAAATTAAATCTGTATATTCTGTACAAGTTAATAATAAACTCATTTATGAGCCTAGTTCTTAGGTATATACAATGCTCTTTTTTATGGGATATTACCTTATATGGATTTATTCCTTATTTTACCAAAATATAGGTAAAATAAATCCAAACATATATCCTTTATTTGCACAATATTCATCTGGCTGATTTAAAATTGACAGCATACAGGTGAAGCTGAAACTCTGTGTATCTTGTTGCTGGTTTCCACTAATTTTCCAAATAGATTTTTCCATTAGAAACCATCATTTTAAGAAAGTTATAATTTTCTAGTTAAATTTTAACTTCTATTAATTGTTTTATTGATAACTCAATGAATTAATCAAATTAAAATGACCATTTAGTCTACTTTACTATTATCAAGACTTTGTCATTCCCACTGCAAAGACTAGACCTCTTCTCTCTATAAATTGACCATCACATATGATAATGTTTAAAAAATGTATAATAGTGATCTAGTAATATGCATTAGTTCTACTTGGCATGCTATAACCAGGCTGTCTTAAAATTATAGTGCTCCCTTTCAAAAAGTAAATATTGCCCTTAACAATGTTAACGCAAATCACTCATGACATTCATTCAAGTCTCCAAGAGTTGTCCACCCTTAGCCAGGTGGATCCCTTCCTTTTTGCCTCATCGGTGGAAATGAGGAATATTTTCATTTGAAAGTGAAGGTGACTAGAGATTTGAGTAAAAAGGTGCTATAAAAACACTAAAATTGAAAAATCAGGACCTTGATATTTAAATTCAGCTCTTAAAATAACTGATGTATATTTCTGCCATTAATATTTTCATATCCAATACTTGATCTTAAAATAGAAACAACATCACTATTTTATCATTTTATCTCTTTGGGTTATTGTGAGGATAAATGCACAGGCTATTTGTCAAGCCCTCTGATATTGTAATGCTGAATAGTTTAGAAAAGAGAACACAGAAACCAAGAAAATGTTTTACGGGTTACGTAAATTTACATAGACTTTGTGATGGAATTAAAAAGAAAACAAAAGAAAACAACAAAAAAAATACAAAGGCTCTTCACAAAGAACAATGAAGATAAAGTACAAAATAGTGTTGCCTACACAGGGAGCCCTATCCATCCTCCTGCAAAATGAGGGCAAGATCCTATACACAAATTGGCAGTTATACAACTGAAGACTATCAAATCAGGTATGCAGGGCCAAAAGTAAGTGTATAAAGTAATAGTAATTTAATCCTTTCCAAAGCTGGAATGTCAAAATGTCCAGCAGATTTTTCTTAATGCATTTTTGCTGTTTGGAATTTTAAGTAGGCTGGCAGATAAAGGAAATACAAAGACAATGAAAATATTCACTCTTGTGAAAATAGTTCAGAAATTATAGTCTGTATAAAAAAAAAAAAAAACTCTTTTCTTCACCACTGAGATCTTAAAGAACTGCACTTTAATATTTCAATTGTGACAATTATAATACTTTTATTCATGCTGCAACAACCATATTGCGTTAAACTAATAGAGAATTTGGGATTCTTTTCCTTATTATCATCATCATCACAATTTCTGATCTCTGCTGGAAATGAACCTCAGTTATTGCAGAGAAAACTGCACACTGATTTTCAGCTGAAATCAGTAGATGATCTACTTTCACCTACAGGGCTGCAGCTTCCGACTTACTGCATGTGGCATTGTGACAGGTACGTTATTATGAATTCTTTTGAAAGAAAAGAATGGGTTTACTTCTCTTGCAGGAAGTATTGGGCAGGGTTTCCTTTCCCCTTTCAAACCTTTGAAAGTAATTAGTATTACTATTCCTCTCTTCTCATTTTTTATATATATATATATATATACATATATATATATATACACACACACACCCCTGTATATATATATATATATATATACACACACACACACACACACACACGTACATACATACACACACCTGTTTCTGTTCTTTGTCTATCATGAACAAGATTTGATTCCCATCAAGGTGAAACACACCATACCACCATCTCATAGTAAATCCTTCTCTACAAAATGGCTTAATTGTATGAAATGAGTCCCTGCCTTCCAGGGTGAACTGCCAAGAAAGAGTTAGGGAAAAGAATATACTCGCTCAGCATTTGGAAAAGCTACAAATTTGAAAAGCCTGTGTTGAAGGCCACTGTAAAAATAAGGAGAAAATACAAATTAAGCCCTTATCTTCCTGTCATACTGTAAACGTTCACGCACACATTTTGAGCAATGCCTAAGCCTTTGAAGTTTTGTAGTAAAGATTAACGGAAGTGTTCCCCATTTCATCACCTTAAATTTGAAATCCATTCAAACCAGATAAAACATATGGCTTCATTAAAGGCTACCAACATCCTGTGGTACCAAAGCCTTAAACAAGTGAAGCAAATGTATTCTGCTGAGCAGTGTGGAAGCTCCTCATGATTCTACAGGTGAAAAGGCTAGAAGTGACCCTTGCCAACTTTTGGAGGTCTTTTATGGCCTGAGTTAAAACTGTGAACAGTCACCAGATACCTGATGCTATCTTGAGTATATCTGAAGCGGACAAAAGACAAAGGAAACTTTCAGAAAACTGCACTGTGAGCTTTGAGACACTTAGCTAGGCAACTTGTCTTTGGGTGTGAGTTTGGGTGAGGTATAAAGCCATTCCTTCTGTCTGTGTAAGCGTAGATCCTATTATAGACAGCTGGCAGATTGTACCCCTCAGGGTGGTGGGAATGAGAAGCGCCAGCACAATCAGTCAGAGGAGACTGTAATGACATTCTCAGACTTGTCATATGATCTTTTAGCATTACGTGTTTTTTCTGCTGCTGAATATCACGTTGCTGCTTTGCAGATTTTGAGAACTGCTGGATCTGTAGCACTCTTGCTTGAATGGGGGTAAGGCAAGCCTTAATATTTTCTGAGATATTCAAAGATATACTCTGCTATCCTAGCAATACTGAACTCAAGAAGACCACGTGGAACTTGTAGACCTTTTCTCTATTCAAACAGATTTTCTCATCTCTGGG
>VZSV01000003.1:10041825-10056694 GCA_013398735.1 Nothocercus julius
CTAGGTGACCCTGCGTGTGCAGGGGGTTGGACTAGATGATCTCCAGAGGTCCCTGCCAACCTTAAGCATTCTGTGATTCTATGATAACTAACTGGCAGAGATCCAGCATTCTCTAGACCTCGATTTCTATCCAGTCAAAATGCTTCATCTGAAGCTGATAACCTAAAATTTCCTTATAACAGAACATAAACCACTTCCCCATTTAACAACAGCTTGCACAGACAGGCCATGATACATGGTCAAAGCACTAGTATTGTGCAGTATGTGTGTAAATATATACGTGCATGTATGTATGTACACATATGCATATGTGTACTTGCATATACAGTAAATTTTCTCTTTTTTTCCATACCCGTACGGAAACATGCACCAGACTGTGATACCGACTTTGACATTAAGCCAGAGACCCACATACCCACATCAAATAAATTGCAAAGACTCTCTATAGTTCTGCTAAAAATATTCCCATCTGCAGCCTGTTAATTCTTTATATCCACCCTGATTTCAAGCTGTTAGCAACTTCAGAAACATTTGCACTTTGAAGAGCACTGTATTATAGAGCTTTATTCATATGAGAACTGATAAGCATCCTTTAGGATAATTGTGAATATAAATGAAGCACACTTTTAATAAATATGTCTTAATAGTTACATGGCACCGCTTGCTGTACTTACTTTGCTATACAAAAATGTGAGCAGAAAAGATACTTGATTTGATGTTCAATGTTTTGATGTTTGATCAAATGATTTGATGCTTAATGTAAAAATTTTAATGTTTTTTCTTTTGCTGTAAAAATTGTGTGTTTTAACTACAGCCTTTAGACTTGCTTAAATTCTGTTACTCTTTCATGACTTAATAATGTGTCCAATTGATTTTCAAAAGCAATATAAATTTTCTGCTAAGATTCATTGCCATCTGTATAGAAGCCAAAATTCTCATATCTTTACACAGTGTAAAATTACTCAGAGCAAGAAGTCAGTGAAATAGCAACAGAGGTGGGCAATAAAACATTTATAGTTGCACCTCTACCTAATTACGTTAACAGAGACATTCAGGATACTACTCTGGGTATCCCAGAGCAGTGTTAATTACAAGCAGCATACAGTTGTAAATATTTTATCAGCTGATCACATAAGGCTTCTCCAAAGAGCTTTTCTTCTCACTTAACACACTCCTCATTTATGATCCAATCAAAACATTTACAAGGCATAGAAGGAGAATTAATGCTGCATCTCTCAGCTTTAACAGCTCTGTTCTTAATCCATTTAACATGTCCATTTAATGTTTATTGATAGCTTGTCACAAACAGCAAGCGAATCCGTCTCTCCCTCCTGCATGGCTTGGCTTACAGACCCTCCCTTCCATGTCCAAAACAGCCTATGGACTGTATGCTTAAAAAGAAGTTTCCAAAAGCCCAGGGAAAGGGGTCTCACAGTGCAGTGCTGCTGCCGCTTTCACCTTTTGTACCCCTGCCATGTTCCATTAGCTTTTGCTTGCATTTGCCCGAACATGTGGAAAGAAGCAAAATCCCATAAAGTTTTGACTTTAAAACTGTGTATGTACTCTGTAAAGCCACAGTCCTCCACCTGGACTGCATCATTTGACGGCAACACATTTATCAAGATGCCTACATCCTATATACTGCATAGCACCTTTATATCACTGTCTTTACTACATCATTAACTAATTATCCTTCTGAGTGGATGACGCTGATGTTTCTGACAGCCTCAGGACTGACTCCAGTTGTGACAGACTAGAGCATTGTCTTCTGTTTCTAAGCTCTCTTCACTGGAGAAGGGAATTTGTTCCATTCCTCTATTTTTTTTCAAAACACTTCTTACATGCTAAGTGGATTAGCAACAACAGCAAAAATAAAGAATCCCAAATTATGAAACTAAACACCACAATTCCTAGAACACTTGCTGTATTTGAAAATATACCATAAAATAATAATCTCCTATAAAACAAACATTTCTTTACGTATAGATCCATTTTTGTCTCCCTCTGTTTCTGTGTGACTGCCTCATTTGGCAATCTTTAGCATGCTCAGAAGACCTACACACACTGAAAGACCAGGCAAGTGAAGTGAAGGCAACAATGAACGCATAGTGTAATAAAAGCACCTATGACATGGAGGCTCCTCTATCACCAACCCTGCTGCTAATACTGCTTTTTCTGGAAGAATGGCTTCTTTGTATTTCAGATTTACAAATATAATGGATCAGAAATGTTTGAAATTTTTTTGCATTGCTAAAAAGAATAGACAAAGGCTAACAAAAAAAATATCCTTTTTAGTGGACAAATATTAATAATGATGTAAGTTTCATGAAGAAAGATTTCAGAGGTGCATAACAGAATTCCCACTCAAACTTATGACAGAAAAGAAGTCAAATGTTTCCACTGCAAGGAAAACTGCTTTAAGGTCTTATCTTTTATTGCTGTAAATGGCTGTCCTTGAAAAGGACTAAATTCTATTTTTTAATTACAAATCATAGAAGGTTTGACTTCATGCAAGTGAAAACAACTGAACGGTGAATAGGCCCCATTTTTTCTAATCAGTCTTTTCATCCTAGTTTTATGTAGTGAAAAACAAACAAGAAATCTCATAATTTTTGTAGCAGGTTTCTTCAGTATGACAAACACAATATTTATTTTACCCTATAAGCAAACAAGATATTTACACACATGAGTGGAGGTGCACATGTGCTTAACCATCTGCAGGACTAGGTGCTGCAAAGTTAGCAGAAGAACAGATGTAATGTAAGCAGTTAAACCTACGGGCACATTTAGAGCTGGTTTTCTTTAAGAAGGCTAAGGGAGTTAGACTCCAGTTAAAGCCTCAAATAAACCTTGAAAAGGCAAACACAACTATTTTTTATTAAGAAATATCTTTTTCTTAGTAAGTTGCTTTTTAATTTAGAACTCCACTTACTGTGGCCTTTTCAGACTCTGTGTTATGAAGACCACCATAAGAACTTCCAAATCATGACTGAGCCAGGGTCAGCTACCATGCTGATACCATAAGCAAGAGTGCTTACAGCATTCTTGAGAGACATGTAAAAACACTTTTCCTTTCACAGTTTCCAAAATAAAAGAACTGTTAGCTGGCACAATCTTATTTCTAGCTTTACCATGCATAATACTATCCTTATTAAATAATTGCTTGACCTTTAAGAAATACAAACCTAAACTAATTTATAAGTCTCAATGATTTAAGGAGGATGCAAGCAAAACAACAGGAAGACACCAATAAAAAGCCAACAACTTGAGGGAGGCGAGGAAGCCTTACAACAGGCAGGAGTATACACTCATAGATGCAAAGTCTACATGGACTTTCTTTTTCCTGGCCAGCTATGTCTACCACTGTTGCCATTTATTTTTCTGGTCATTTTTGCTTGCTATTCCAAACATGAGTGAGAACTTTCCCTGCAAAAATATTGCATCCAATAGCAAACTGAAGACTTTTTGTCTGCAAGTATAGCCTCATTCTGGTAAACATTTGCCTAATGAGGGAATAGCAAGTCAGGATAGAGACTTCACTGAGATTTATAAAGCCATACAATTTATCAGTAATTGAGAAAATTCAGAACAGACTAAAGATTCAAAATTACTTGAGTGTATGTGTCACCTGTACAGCCAACTTTGGAAACCTCTGAGAATCTCCTTGCTCCAAAACTCTTCCAAATTTAAATCTGTCATAACTCTGATTTATTGTCTCCAGTGACTATTAGAATTTATTTCTAATATTTTTGACTTAAAAAAAAAAAACTAGTAAGCATACACACGTATTTCCATGTTTTCCGGGTACAGTGTGTGGAACTGCCTTTGGGAGACAAATGCCACCTGTGCCCCTTGCAGCACTTCTGCCTGTTGCCAGGGTAACTGCATACTTCGGAGGGAGCCTCTTCCTCCCCTTCCCTTCCTCCCGGCTTAGTCTCCACATACCTTGCATCCCTGAAAAAGGTTTCCATGACTGCTAACAGAGGAAACAAAATAATGCCTTCAAACTTGTATGAAACAGCAAATATTTCATTAACATAATAAATGGCTTGTTAGCAAGACTGCAGATTGTAGCCTGTTACTTTCCATCAGAAATCTTCACTTTGCCATAAATATGGCAAATCACAACAATACCTAAGAGATTGTTGGTAGACATTTCACTTCTATTAAGAGTTGTTATTGATCCTGCACAGTAATATGCAGAGCCCTCTTGTTGGCTGTGAAGGAAAAGGTTTTTGACCACAGCTGCCTCCTGCCTCATGGAGCAACTCAGGCAGCCACAAAGACGTCCCTCAGCAATACAGCCCCAAATTCATTAGCTCATATTTGCAACAGGAAATACGCCCCAACATAAACAGCAAGTATGGATAACAGAAATCCGCGTTCCTAAAATGCCTGATTGCTTGTAACACTCTCACTCCCCAGGGCCCAGTGTACAGCTGTGTGAGCACTTGAAGGGGAGGGGAGGCGTCCCCATGTCCAGAGGAGCAACCCCTCGCTCGTGGAGCCTGCGCTGGCACTCCCATAGTGCACAGCCCTGGCAGGACTCTAAAACAAAAACAGTTCCACAGTTCCTAAACACACGCACACACAGAGGAGAAAAAAACAAAAAACAAAAAAAAAACCCACAGAATTAAAACAAGGGAGCCCATTTACAGTCATTAATGAGAAGACACACACTAAAAAAAAAAAAAAAAAAAAAAAAAAAAAAAAAAAAGCTCAAAAATTGGTAGCATCACTCAGCCCCTAGAGGAATCATAGCCTGACTCTTCCCAACTGTAAAAATACCTGCATGCTGGCTGCCTTGAGCAAACTGTGCAGAAACTACAGGCAGTCAGTAAACATTTACGGTTTCACACCTTTCAATGCTGTCGGGAAATGAAGGGAGAGGAACGAGCTGCCAGGGCCCCGAACGGGCCCATGAGCCTTTCCCACCTTGACCAGGGCTTGCATGGCATCCTACGTTTGCTGGCAGCTTGGAGGCTGCAGCAGCCCTTGCCACCAACCCCTGGGGCCTTTGGGGATACACCACCCCTACCTGTGTCGTGGTGGTCCCCAATCCTGGCTCGACTCCCTTGCTGAGGCTCCAGGTAAAGGCAGGTGTGAGACAAGAGGGAATGAAAGGAGCCCAGGCAGGTTCAAGAAATCTTGGGAGCTAAACGTATCTCCACACCCACAATGATGCCTTGTGCAGCGTACTTGCTGCACCCTTAATTTCCTTTGGCAATTAAAACCCTACTAGCCTTCCTGACAATTATGTAATTATGAGAAACTGAGAATACTCAGAGGTATCACCAGAGCTGTCACAAAGCTATGCTAGGTAGAGAGTACACATATTGAAAGATTTTATTGTATGTAATTCCACCTTGTGCCTTGAATTGGGATCCTGTATCACCAAGGGAGGTGAGGTTCTCATCAACAAACTTACCAGAACTTTGTCAGTCTTCACGAGTGAAACATTTCATTTTGCAAAATATAAATAAACACTAAGTTTTGAAAGAAGTCAGTTCCACCAATTTTCCCAAAATTTTATTAGAAATGACCCAGCATGATGTAACAGCCAAATTTGCCATTGCCTATGCAAGAAATGTGCTAAAGCCAATAATGAACTACAGGGGCAACTGCTTTTCAAGAAAGTGCATTTTAGTTAAAATATGCTGCTTTGAAGTCAACACATTTCACAGTGATGCAAATGCTTCAATTGCTTTTTCAAATAGAAAGAATCTGAGTTTCAGAATGATGCCAAAACCACACCAGCTGCCTCTGTTTTTAAGATAATAAGGAGAAACCTGATCATTTTAATCAAAAAAAGGATTTCTCATAGTACTCTGCCAGACATGAACATTGACAGAATGTTTATTTTTATAGTAATTAGTACTGAAATGAATTTTAGACAACCAGGAGGAGCATGAAATTCAATCTTCCTTCAGCCAGCTCAGTAAAATGTGATTTCAATTGTTCAAATAAAATGAATTATTAGTGAATTTTAATGAGCACAAATACACTTAAAATGAAATCTCTACCGAACATTCAGACTGCCAGGTAATTTTCACACTGGTTTCACCAATTCATATTCTAAATATAAGAGCTACTAAAGAGACTTTTTAAAAGTTGATTGATCTTTTCAGAGTAATACATAAGAAGTCCCAAGAGATCACTAACGCCTTAGCATAGGGTTAACAGCATATGAGAACAGGATAGTCATTTTCTTCCCGTCATTGACCTTTTTGGCTCTTTGGTACTTCCCAAACTATGTTTGGTTTCCCAGAACTGTGTACAAACAACTGGAAAGAATAAGGGACAGACGCTGAAATTGTCACGGTGTGACTGGAAAAGAGGCATGAGGAGGGAACCACAACTGGGATGTAACGTGTGGTAGAGTGGCAGTAGATGGAAGCTGGCTTATATTTTCCTTTCCTCTGAGGTTATATAACTGAACTGTATACTCATCTTAACTCACAGCAGAGTGTTCTTGAGTCTGAACTATAAAAGGAGCGTCCTGCATTTCATAAATATTAAAACGAACCATTAAATCTGATAAACTCAGAAGTCTTTACAGAGAAGTCCGTTTTTTATCATATTTTTAACCCTCTTGTGATTCAGATTTCCCTTACCTTGCTAGTACTTTGTGCTCTAACAAAACTGTTATTTAATCCAGTAATGGCTAATTTTGTAAGACTTTTTCAGAAATTTGGAATAAAAGTAACTTACCAAGCAGAATTTCATGGAAGCAAGCTTTTAAACTATATTTTCACTACTGTATCTTCTGTCGTAGTGAATAAGCTTCAATGAAAGTGGTTATAGCTCTGTTGGTATGCTCAGCTGTGCAACAGCACCTTGCAAAGCTAGTCCCTTTCACATGAGTGGGTGTATTCATTCTGACGGGGTAATCACCTTGGTAATGAATCAGTTAGGGCACTCCCTGAATATGTTCAGAAATATGATTAAACAAACTGAATATTCTGTAGGCATTTTCTCTTTTAGTTTATCATGTTTTACTCTAAACTACAGTAACTAATTCAAATATTCTTATATGAGGTTTTATAGATCTTTCTATCATTTAAAGCTATAAAACTATAAAATTAATCATGCATTTCAATCCTTCTCATTTTGTAACAAAATCAAATTGTAACCAGAAATTAAATAAGCAAACCTTTATGTAGTTTAAAGTCATTCTTACAATCCTGAACAAAACATGAACATTTTAATAAATCATACTTTGCACATATAAAACACTAACATTATAGGAAAAGCTAAATACATAAAGGATTGTTGTACTCATGTTCTAGGTTGTTTAAAATCAGGTCAACATATATGAGTAAAACCAATAGTTAAAAAAAACAAAACAAAGCAAACAAACAAAGAACGCACAGTGACAATATAATTGCTTGCTGTCAAACCTTTCTACCACCCTATCAAGCTTCACCACTTTTCACTAGAAGTAATATTTTTGGACAACTCCAAAATAATTAATCTATGCTCCTGCAAACTCATGCTGTCCTTTTCCAAGAATAGTTTTCAGTCATAGATACTGACAAGAGCCTGCACACGAACAAATACCCATGCTCAAGCAGTAATTTTATTTACTTACTACTTTTTCACTCTGCTTAAAGGAAGATTTTTTTCCCCTTAATAACATTAACAGCTTTCATCATAAGCCGTATGACGTAGCAGCAGAAAAAAACACAATAATATAAAAGCCAGCTATTTAAAAGAACGTTGCATATTCCAACTTTAACAGTGGTGTTACTCTGCTGAGAAGAGTAGCAATAAATTTGAGTATAATGCAGACGGTGAAACAAAGCCAAATTATCTTCTTGCAGGTGTACAAATCTCCCATTGAATAAGTCTCAACAAAAGATCTACTCTATTTGGACAAAATAATTTGTTCATGTAATTCAAAATGACTTATTTTCTTACACAGTAACTCCAAATATTTTTAATGCTCCAACTCTTGCTGCATTAAGGAAGCCCTATTGCTCTTTTGTAGTCTACCTTATATCATTTGTGCCCATTAATATTGAAACATATTTTAAAATGCTTATTGAGCTGATGGATTGCTACAGCACAGAGATATCCACAAGAAGTTGTTTAGATGTTTTCTAAAGCTTAGTATTACTCAAGGTATCACAGGAACAGTCAGCTCTTCAAGGGTGTTCCAGTGTTTTCTTGCCGCTTGGAAGTGGTGCACAAAGCAGCCGTTGCCTTAGCACAGGAAACCGGATGCATGTGGTCACCATAGCAAGCAGCTCGCAGCAGTATAGAAGTAGCTTTAAAATGAACTCATGTCACTCAGACTTTCAACACTTTTCTTCTTAGATACGCCAACAAAAGTATGCTACTGGATCAACTTTTTCGTTTGTTTGTTTTACATTCCCCTTTGACGACTATTGATGCATTGAACTACTGAAACGCACATATATACACTCACACAGATACAAACCTCTCTTATATGGTGTTTTTTATATATATATATATACGTATACAAATATGCATATATATGCATAATAGAATGATATGCTGAATTAGGGTTTCTGATATGGTCTATTGCCCTGGCAACAGTTTCTTTTCTTTTGATGTAGCTGTTTCTGTGTTTCTGAAAAACAATAGCCTTCATAAAGGTTTTTCCATATTAGACAACTATAAGATCTCCAGACCTCCTCATTGAGGACCTCCTAAGAAGATATCACAGAATATTAAAAAGATTTACTGTCTGTACTTTAACTAAAGGAAGAACTACCATTAGAAATAGCCAAGCTGGAAAGTCTACTGTGAGCATTTAAGCCAAATTCTTGCATAAATAGATCATTAGACTGCCATAAATTAATTCTTGTTTGAGAGAGAACATTCCTTTTAGAAAACAAATGTTTTCTTAGAAGAGATTTTACAATGTGCAAATGAAGAATCTAAAACAGACCTTGGCAAACAGGCTTAACAATTAGCTATTCTCACTATTCAAAATCTAAATACAATTTTCTACCACTTTTTTTTTTTTTTTTTTTTTTTTTTTTTTTTTTTTTTTAAGGCTGGTAGCCTGACAGCTTTTATCTTATACTATACCAGCAGAGTTAACATGATTTTTCTAACAATGTCTACAAACTCTTTTAACTGTTTTGATTTTTGATTCGTGCTTGCATCCTTAATCTTAACAGTGTTTTCTACACTGATAAGTTTCTACATTCATACTCTTTGCTTATTGTTGCAGTTAGTTATAATGTTTTCAAATAAACATTCATGCAGTTCAGTCAAAATATTGTTTTTTCCCTTGAGGGATTTTATCCTTCCAATCATTACTGAAAGTAAGCCCTAGTGAAAGAAAAAGGGCAGACTGTCATCCATGCTCAAAATTGCTGACTCATAAACAAGATCTGTATCCATGCTCTGGAATAACGATTAATTGAAGTTACTAATTATGATTGAGGTTACTATTTACATGATATTAATTATTCAAACAGTGAACTATTTTTGCATTGGCTGTTTATGTGTTAATATTCTTTTGCCAGCACATTCCCCACCTCTCAACTCATTCCTTCTTTTCGAAGCACTGACATCTCCCTGTGCCTGACGACATTCACACTGCATACTTCTGAACATGGAAGAAAACAGTCTTCCAGATAAGACCTTTTAGATAAGACTTGACAGAGGGCAACTAAATTATTGTACAAATTAAAGAGTAGAAACTATTTTTAACATATAAAAATGAGGCAGGGAAATGTCAGTGTCACTAGCACAAAGAATGATTCCTAGTTTGTCTGTGTGCAGAGCCACTGTATGAATGATGTGTTAGAGACATGCTACAGGCAGTATGGGCAGATTTTTATGTCAAAACCATTAAAATTTAGTAGGAGATGGCTGCAAGGAAAATTGTTTTTCTAGGTTGTTGGCATACAAACTTTCACTAAATTAATTCAAAAAAGAAATTCTTTTTGTTTTTACAATAATTAAGAGACTCTCTGCACTGACAATGAAGGAGCTGACACTGATGTATTCCAGAAAGCCCTGGACTTGGAAAGGGAAGGTCTGAGAAAGCCAAGGATCAGCTGCAGTTGAAACTGGTGAGAGATGTGAAAGACAGGAGGAGCAGCTTCTTTTGCAGCTGATACATGTTCAGGAGATCAAAGAAGTTGCTAGCCCTCTGCTAAATAGGGAGATGAATTAATGAGAGAAAAAGGAAAAAAAAAAGAAAAAAAAAAAAAAAAAAAAAAGACATGGAAAAGACCAAAATACTCTCTACTTCTGAGAAGACGTTTGTTTTGGGGCCCTCAGGATAAGAGACATATCAGAAAAACTGCAGAGTCTGGTGGAGAACCGCTAAGATGGTTAGGCATGTGACTGATAGGAAGAGGAGGAGGGAAACTGATTTATTCAAAATGGAAAAGTGAGGGCTAAGGGTGCATCTAATTACTGATCTCCGTGCAGTAGTGATAGTTAGATTAGCTAATCAGAGGGAGAGCCACAATCTTCACAGAGGGGCACAGAAAATGGTCAGTGTATTGGCCAGTGGTCTAATAGCCAAGGGGCTACTGGACAAAAGTGGCAGCAGGGAAATTCTGATTGCACAAAATGAAAAAAAAATTCACCACAAGAGTGGTTAAGGACTCAAACGGGGTCCCACATAGCTGTGGGATCTCCAGTCTTAGAGAGGTTTAAAACTACAGTGGACATAGCCCTGAGCAACCTGATTTATTTTGAATTTAGCCCTGCTTGGAGCTCGGTAGGCCTTTCTAACTTGAATTAGTGCATGCTTCCAGGATTGTTAGAAAGTTATTTTAGGACTTTCAAATTTTCCTATAAACTGAAAGTTGAGCTCTGCTTCATCCCATTTTTGAAATATATTGAAGTGCTTTTCATCTTCTAAAGTATATTAGTATTCAATACAGAAAAATAAACATATCTCTGTATTGTTATATATTGTAAATGAAGCAACTGAGTTGAAAAATTGGATAGTTTGTTCAAAAAACTACTAGTTTACTAGAAGTTTAGCTACTAGTTATCTAGGGAAAGTTAACTAGAAAAACTGGATAAGAATACAGTATTACTGGATTCGGGTAGGTCTGTGTTCAAGCAAGTTGATTGTGTTGTATTTCAGTGTTTAATCTTCTTTCCTCCTTTGACAGAGCAGATTCTCACACATATGCCTTTGTGAAGACCTAACATAGCCCAGCTATCTCAGTTAGCAAACTCTTACCAAACTCTGTGGGACTTAGGGAAGCAAAAACTCTTCCTGAAACACAGCAATGATCACAGTCATAGCCTTGAACTCTCTGTGCATTATCAAGGATATAAACTAAACAAACAAATCACAGCTTTTCTCTGCAAAATTAAATCTTTTCAGATTAGCTTTTTTCCTTGGCCTTGTTCCAGATTTCTCAGGCTGATGGATTGAAGAGATGGCACTGGCATTTACAAAACAGCAAGTTTAGCAATTCAATGCTGGCAAGCCCTGATGGGAAGAGAGATCATCAGGGCATTTAACAGCATCTATTATTATAACAATACTAGAAAACATCCACCAGCCTAACAAAGAATTGATTCTGGCATCAGCATTCTTCCTGGAATATGTTCAAACAATATTATTAGCATGAGACTGCTGAAAGAGGAAATTACACTTCTTTGCTTCTTGATTGTCTCTTACAAATGCATTAGGTAGGTGTGCATGCCATCAACTCAAATGCCATTATTTACAACAAGTATTATCACGGAAAGGGAAGGAGACAAATATTTAGTACATAAATCAGCATACTTTGGAAACAAAAGAATTTTAAGAATCTTACATATAAATTTTCAGAACTAAAATATTTTTTCCCTTCTAACAGATCATGATTGTTACTATATCCTTAGATTAGCTACATGAAATACTTGGATATCATTTATGGCTCAAAAGAAAACCTCATTGTTCTAAAATAGAAGCTAGTGTAGGTAATCACAATAATATTAAGTAGAGATCCATGTTATTATGAAATGACTCAGGCATGCTGTCAGCCAAGGAGAAACCAGGTGGGTATCTCATGTTTAAACAACTCTTTTAAATTATGAGCATATATCAATATGTTATGTAAAAAGGTATCAAAATAAAAATCCTATATATTTTGACCTAGTAAAACTTCTTAAAATCTTGATTTTCATTTAAAATTTACACTTACTATGTATCTTCCACCTACATTCTTTTAACAATAATGCATCTTCCACCTACATCCTTTGAACAATAATTCCTGCCAATTTTTCCTATATGACTAAGACGGAAGTCCTTAATTTGAATCAGTATGCATGATAGTTGCATCTGTGTAATAGGCATAAATAGTTCAAACTATTGATAAGGCTTACTTATGAGAAGGCTATATTATTGTATATACCAAGAAAAACAAATTGTAGGGGCATCCCACAGCAGAGGGAGCTCTAAGACAAGCAGTAAAAGCTGAAATAATACCTAGAGAATAGCAGAACCAAAGTCTGAAAGCAATGAGAAAGCATACAAGGGATAAGGAAGGCGGGAGAAAAGGATTTGATGGCAGACAGCATGAAACCAAAGACAGAAAGCATGTTTCCAAGTATATTTGAGAGACACATAGAAAGAGAAATCACTAATAGTAACTAGAATGGACCATGAAAAATCAAAATTGCATGAAGAATACATCCTTGCAACTTTATTGCATAGACTACAACTTACTGGAGTGTGATAGCATGAAAAATATCAGGGAGTCCTTACAGCTGTGGCCTGAGACAGGAAGGAAGGAAAAGGAAGCTCAATGATACCATTTGATGAAAAGCACTGTAACCAAGATCAATTTGATAAAGCTTTTTCTAGAGTTTCAGATAAACTTGGCTTGGTCACATCAACAGATTCTCCTTGTTTCTAACAAGCTAAAAATATGCATTTAAAAAACAAGGATCTTCACTTTTCCAACATATTTAATGCATACTTTCTCTATCTGTAGGCTAAACTAGATTTTGATATTGACTTCTACACTGATTTCGTGATCTTTTTGTGTTTTTTTTTTTTCAGCCCTTTGAGGTTTTTTTTTTTTTTAATCTGCTTTTGTCTAGATTACTGTCTTTGTCATCAGCATCATGAGATATAGCTTTTACCTAAAGTAAAATTGTATCTAAATGTCTAGTCCTTTGAGCAAGTAGGGTGATCAAGTTCTTAGAATCCATTTGATACAATCAAATATTTTATACAAACCATAATTCTTCAGAAAAAAAAACAATCAATCATAGCTCTCTAGATCACTGAAATTCCATCATCCTGGTTTGAAGAGCTGCAAGCAATGAAGACCTTTCAAGAAAGCATGGATGACAGTCTACATTTCAAAGAAATAATTTTAAATTCTGATAAAATTGATAGACGTATTAAGATTGTATATTTATAATTCTATAAACAGCAAAAACATATATTAATGGGCACCATTTTATTCACATAAGAGAACAGTACTATGCAAATCATCATTTTTTTTGTCCTGAAAGTGTTATTTTCTAGCTGCCTTAATAGTTGATAAAATTAGGAGCAAGACCTTTCCTTAAAGACTGGCTGGAAAGTCCCAACTATATTTGAAAAGCATCAGCTCTGAACTGCTTTATGTGTGTGCCTGAAGGAAATCCTCACATGGACTCTGCAGCAAATTAGCTGGCATTTGGAAGCTTATCTGGTTATGCCTCTCATCATATGTGCAGCAGTAAAATATTATCACTGGTTTCTAAAAATACCTAACATCATTTGAAATCCAGCTACTACATTTGACTACATAATCTCCTGAAGTAATGAATCACATAGGCTAAATAAAACTTTAAAAGAGTTTCCTGAAATACTTTTTTTTTTTTTTTCCATTTTCTTGCACGTAATTTTCTTTGCATCTCTTATGTACAGTGGCCCCTTCTACTGTCAGTCTGGCACAAGGTAATTAAAAGGTAGATTGTATCCTTCATACTTCTTTAACAACTCTGAAAATTACTTTTAACAAAATACTAGAGGCAGTGAATGAACTCATATTAGCCATGATGATTTTTCCCATTTCAGAGAACATACAAGATTTTTGCAAAAATCTCAGCTACCAAACTATGACTTTGTAGTTTAGATCGTAAAGCCTTATGTTTTTAGCTATGAAAATTTCTCTCATTTTAACCTCCAGAGAGTCAGCCAAGATGACAACGACAACAGAGGGTCATATACACACACACACACATTTTACACATTTTGAGAAACTATAACTGTATTGAACTGCAGAAAGCAGTTCTGACACTAAGAGATAAGCTACCACTGTTAAAATGGAGTCTGCAGAGCCAAAAGGAGACGTGACATGAGCTATGGGTCTAATTTGCAAAACACATGTATTTCCTCAAGAAAGAATACTACAAAGCTACTAAGAAAATGAACAGAAGTAAATCCTGACTGTACTTTAGATGTCCTGCAAAGCACTTGGCGAGTGGGAGTAAAGGACAGTGTTCCCTGTTTATCTCTGACCCAAGAGTGTAAGCAGAGACTGGATATCCTTCTTTCCCACCATCTTAGCTCAGCTTCAAGAAAATAAATTCATTATTAGGGCAAGACATCTGCATTTTAATTTTAGCTAAGCATGGGGCTCATAGATCTATTATGTATAGTAAGAAAGGCTGGGAAGGCCAACATGATGAGGGTAGTCACTTGAATCAATAGAATTAATATTTTAAATTAACATTTATATTCCAGTAACTCCATCAGACTCCAGGGAGTTACTCTGCTTAACACTGTGTACAAATATAGGAGACAGCTGCTATGGCAAAAAGGTTACCTTTTAAAGAGATAAGACATAAAAAGCAACTTGACAGCACGAGAAGGAAATCAGTAATGGAAATGTGATTAGCCCAATTGTTTTTTTTTTTTTTTTTTAAAAAA